>JACEFZ010008931.1:90000-135000 GCA_014155875.1 Cepaea nemoralis | reverse complement strand
ATAACTACAGTCTTCTCCAAATTGATATTGAGCCCAAAGTTGGCACAGGCATGTGAGAAAGCTGAAACATTATGTTGAGTTGGCATATAGAGCGCAATAATCAGCAAACAGGAGCTCTCTGACGGTGTCGCTGTCAATTTTGGTTTTAGCTTTCAGCCTTCTGAGATTGAATAACTTTCCATCCATGCGGTAGTTGATGTCTATTCCAATGTCGTTGTTCTCGAAGGCATTCGTCAACATAGCTGAAAACATGAGACTGAACAGTGTTGGTGGCAGGACACATCCTTATTTCACTCGATTGGTGACAGGAAAGGGCTCAGACAGTTCACCATTTTCCTGTACTCCTGTACTCCTAACTCCCACCTACTTCTCACCAATAGCTATTCGGAAATGTCATGTGCTGGAAACACCACTGGTGTTGTTACAGACATACACGTCTAGGTCTGAGTGTGGGCGGGCAGGAGGAAGTCTGTGTCAGGGACAACACGTTGTGTGTGTTGTGTGTGTGTGTGTGTGTGTGTGTGTGTGTGCAACGTGTTGTCCCTGACACAGACTTCCTCCTGCCCGCCCACACTCAGACCTAGACGTGTGTGTCTGTCTGTCAGTGATCTATCTGCGAACGCGTGTATGTTTGTGTTTATCTATGATTGTCTGTCTGTCTGTCTTGACGTAAGCACTTACGTATGTAAATCTGTCTGTTTGCCTGCCTGCCTGCCTGCCTGCCTGCCTGCCTGCAGGGTAGGTAGGTAGGTAGGTAGGTGTGTGTATGTGTGTATGTGTGTATGTATGTATGTATATGTGTGTGAATGCACGTGTGTGAATGTGTATGTATATATGTATGTATGTGTAGAACATGATAGTGTCGACATTAGCTGGCCTAAGCCCGTCAGCTAATTATGCCGTCACATAATTTATTTCAAAAAGACACTTGTGCCTCAGATCAGAAGTCACGTGTCATGACTGCAAGTTAACAAACGATATGAAAATGATCAGCAGTGTGAAGAAAATATTTAACATGAGAGCGGGGGGTAGTGCCGGCGTGCTTATCGTCGGGTTTAAGAGCTCAATCTAATCAAAGACAAATGTTGGCATTGCATAGCCTCGCTAAACTGATGACCTTTTTAGTAGCTCTTTGAATTATATTTTACTGCCGAAGCTTGGCGACTATTTGCAAGAACTGTCATTTTATTCAAAAGACTAACAAACGGGGGAAGGAGGAGGTGAGAATCCTAAAGGGTTTGTTTTATTGGGCGTTTAGAAAAAAAAAAAACCCAGACAAATTGAAGAGCTACCGGAAGACAGTTCCACGCGATCGTATGACCCCTCCATTGTGGCCAAGCTTCTTGGAAGTTTTGTGGCCATGCACCTATCCGTGACAGCTGTAAGTCTTGTCAAGATCACGTCTCAGTTTTTTTGACAGCTGATTTTCGATAGGGCTTCAATCTGCTAGGAATAAAGAGACGTGTGTACCGTGGGCTGGCAGGGATGTGCCTGCAGCTTGTGCGGGAGACATCGTTTCTACTGCCTGTTATACCAATCTAAACACTGGTCGGCGCTAGCTGCGTGAGGAAAGCTCAGGGCGGAGAATTACTGGGCCTATTTTTTAACGTGTTGGTTTAACGTGCTGCTGACAAAACAGCTTATATTCTTTAAAAATTATCACCGATTTTGATGTCTCAGTCGAAGTGGCATTCATAAACAAAACTTCAGTATAAGGTATAAGATAACATTAATATAGCTATTGATTTGCATTCGTAGCAGAGAGAGAGAGAGAGAGAGAGAGAGAGAGAGAGAGAGAGAGAGAGAGAGAGAGAGAGAGAGAGAGAGAGAGAGAGAGAGAACAGAAGAAGATGTAAATTAAACTACACTAAGGACATCGGGTTGGCGCTAGAGCATAGACAGTGCACACACATATTAACACGATGATCGTGGCTTCGCTCCACAGCGGAGACATGGCTACATTTCTCCATCAGTAAAGCACTGGAGTCGACAAAGCTTCTTAAATGGATACCAGATTCCTCTAAACTGGCGTAATTGTGCCTTTGCTTCTTGTAAGCTTTTGGGTACTGAAAATGTGTGCATAATATTATCATCATATGCGTCCCATTATTGAAGGACAGCTGTAATGATTCTTCAACACATTCTGTCCTGCGCTGTTATAGTAAACTGACATGCATCTCCCTGTCCATCTTATTATTGCCTTTCTCTTGCACGTTACTTTTACTCTTTCCCACCCAGGACATTCGTTAGCAAGATGTGCCGCTTTATATGAACCGAGTATTTCAGCTGTCTGACCTAGATCTCATTCAGTAATGTTTTTTAAAATTACAGCTGTTATAATTCTGCTTTGTTTGTATCCTCCTCCAGCCATGATGTTTCCTGCTACAAAATTTATATAACCACATTCCTCAGCTTTAATGTTACTTAGTTTAAAACCATACCTTACCCACAGCATGTCTAATACCACGTAAGGAGCCCGTTACTTACTTTTTCCTTACATTGGATTTGAAGCCACTATCACCAATGAATTTATGTGTAAGTAATACACTACAATACTCCAGCAGCTACCGGTATGTTATTTATGCTAAATCTCATCATCGAATCCCTTCACCCTATAATTGGACTGTAGGGCTGTCATAGTGGAATCATCGTTAATAAAAACTCCACTGCTCCCTGTCCTCAACTATATCCAGAAGTTGGAAATAATTTATCTGATCTATTCTTGAAAGTTATCAGTCCAGAATTGTCTCTGCCTTCCTCTTCTTCGTTTGCCTTCATCTGTTTCCTGGAGGACTACCTTTGAGATGGTGCCAGGACGCGTGACGTGCCCTAAAGAGACTAGCCTTCAAAGTTTTGTCACTAGAACAAATTGGTTCTTGATGGCCTATATACAGATTTACTTTGTTTCTAACTCATTCATTTGTTTTGTTCTGCCGATACCAAATGCACAATATTTTCCTAAAGCATTGTATTTCTAGTCTCAATACCCACACCCACGTCCCCCCCCCCCTCCCCCCTCCTTTCTTCATGAAGTTTCTGCAGTGAAAACCGAACTCTGGGTGCTACGTTTAAGGCTAATGAACTTCATGCATGGTGAGATGAAATTTAATTGGACGGCCTAATTCTGCCTGCAAATGACAGTCTGTGTAGCCTGTACGTGGTAGTATCATGTGAAATACGTGTTATTATGTTACATTTTATTGTGTATATTGTTTATTTATCTTGTTTACTTTTATGTTTTGTTTAACAGCAGCAACATATGTTCGGGAGCCGCTGTACTGTGGTGACTAGACACTCACTTGCCAGCTCTGTACCGTGGTGACTAGACACTCACTTGCCGGCACTGTACCGTGGTGACCAGACACTCACTTGTAGGCCACGTACCGTGGTGACTAGACACTCACTTGCCGGCCCTGTACCGTGGTGACCAGACACTCACTTGCCGGCCCTGTACCGTGGTGACTAGACACTCACTTGCCGGCCCTGTACCGTGGTGACTAGACACTCACTTGTTGGCAATGTACCGTGGTGACTAGATACTCACTTGTTGGCACTGTACCGTGGTGACCAGACACTCACTTGCCGGCCCTGTACCGTGGTGACCAGACACTCACTTGCCGGCACTGTACCGTGGTGACTAGAAACTCACTTGCCGGTCCTGTACCGTGGCGACCAGACATTCACTTGCAGGCCCTGTACCGTGGTGACCAGACACTCACTTGCCGGCCCTGTACCGTGGCGACCAGACACTCTCTTGCCGGTCCTTTACCATGGTGACTAGACACTCACTTTCCGGCTCTATACCGTGGTGACCAGACACTCACTTGCCGGCCCTGCACCGTGGCGACCAGACACTTACTTGCCGGTCCTGTACCGTGGTGAATAGATACTCACTTGCCGGCTCTATACCGTGGTGACCAGACACTCATTTGCCGACCCTGTACCGTGGTGACTAGACACTCACTTGCCGGCTCTATACCGTGGTGACCAGACACTCACTTGCCGGTCCTGTACCGTGGTGACCAGACACTCACTTGCCGGCACTGTACCGTGGTGACCAGACACTCACTTGCAGGCCCTGTACCGTGGTAACCAGACACTCACTTGCCGGCCATGTACCCTGGTGACTAGACACTCACTTGCCGGCTCTATACCGTGGTGACCAGACACTCACTTGCCGGCCCTGTACCGTGGTGACCAGACACTCACTTGCCGGCACTGTACCGTGGTGACCAGACACTTACTTGCAGGCCCTCTACCGTAGTGACCAGACACTCACTTGCCGGCCCTGTACCGTGGTGACTAGACACTCACTTGCCGGTCCTGTACCGTGGTGACCAGACACTCACTTGTCGGAATGTACTGTGGTGACTAGACACTCACTTGCCGGCACTGTACCGTGGTGACCAGACACTCACTTGCCGGCCGTGTACCGTGGTGACTAGACACTCACTTGCCGGCCCTGCACCGTGGTGACTAGACACTCACTTGCCGGCTCTATACCGTGGTGACCAGACACTCACTTGCAGGCACTGTACCGTGGTGACCAGACACTCACTTGCCGGCCCTGTACCGTGGTGACCAGACACTCACTTGCCGGCCCTGTACCGTGGTGACCAGACACTCACTTGCCGGCCCTGTACCGTGGTGACTAGATACTCACCTGCCGGCCCTGTACCGTGGTGACCAGACACTCACTTGCCGGCCCTGTACCGTGGTGACCAGACACTCACTTGCCGGCCCTGTACCGTGGTGACTAGACACTCACTTGCAGGTCCTGTACTGTGGTGACCAGACACTCACTTGCAGGCCCTATACCGTGGTGACCAGACACTCACTTGCCGGCCCTGTACCGTGGCGACCAGACACTCACTTGCCGGCCCTGTACCGTGGTGACCAGACACTCACTTGTAGGCACTGTACCGTGGTGACTAGACACTCACTTGCCGGCACTGTACTGTGGTGACTAGACACTCACTTGCCGGCCCTGTACCGTGGCGACAAGACACTCACTTGCCGGCTCTGTGCCGTGGTGACTAGACACTCACTTGCCGGCACTGTACCGTGGTGACCAGACACTCACTTGCCGGCCCTGTGCCGTGGTGACTAGACACTCACTTCCGGCACTGTACCGTGGCGACCAGACACTCACTTGCCGGCCCTGTACCGTGGTGACTAGACACTCACTTGCCGGCCCTGTACCGTGGCGACCAGACACTCACTTGCCGGCCTTGTACCGTGGTGACAGACACTCGTCTGCTGGCCCTGTGGGCATGGGTTCCATCCGCATACGATGGATTCAGATTTTTAAAATGGACCTGGGCTCCCAGTTCAACCCAGCCTAAAATTGTTCCTAAGAAATGTCCTGGGGAATAAAGGCGGCCGGCAAGGTACCGACTCCATCCCCCATCAACTGCTGATGGACCTATCAACATGTGGATCTTGTACTGTGTGTCCAATGGGTCTTGAGGCGTGTAAAATAGTCCTTTACTTTTCACCTGTAACATTTTTCACCATGTTCCTTTTCTACCTTGTTGAAACCCAGACTTGCAGGTTCATCATCATAATAATCTTCCACTTCTGCCGTCAAGCGCCGTGGGGAGGAATAATTTGCGATCTAGCGCCCGATAGGCGGCACTGGATAGTGTCATTCCGTGTGATTGTATTAGAGACGTTCATATGAAACCCGTTCCAATGGCTTTATTACAAAAGCATGAAAGAAACATTAACAGGTGTGGTAGAATTAAACAAAGCATTCATTTTGAATGAATTATGCACTGTGGGTTGGTCAGAAAAAGTCGCCGTAGGCATTCAGGCGAGCATGCCATTGCTTAAGTAGGCGGAGAATGCCGTCCGAAAAAAAAGGATTGTGGTTGCTCACTGAACCAAGTATTTACCGCGTTCATTACGTCTGCATCTTTGTGAAATCGTTGCCCCTTGAGAGCTTATTTATAGGTCCGAACAAATGAAAATCTCATGGTCACAAATCAGGACCATAGGCTGGATGTTGCAGAATTTCGTACTTCTTCCTTGCTAATGCTTCCTGCACAATCTTTGCGACATGCGGACGAGCATTATCGTGCAACAAAGTCACACCGCGAGAAACATGCTGGGTCGTTTATTCTTCATGGCTTTTTGCAGCTTGTCTAGTGTTTGCAAGTAATGGGTAGAGTTGACGTTGGCACCAGGTTCTTTAAAGTCGGCCAACAATAGCCCTTCATGGTCAAAAAATGCGCTCAGCATAACCTTACCAGCGGAAACATTTAACTTGAATTTTTTGGCTTTTGGTGATCCAGCATGCTTCCATTGCATGTTCTCTCTTTTGCTGCTCGGCTCAAAGTGGTGACACCATGATTCATCGTCTGCCACTATGCGGAAGAGAAATGGATCACCCTCCACTCTGTAACGCAGCAAGTGGTTCAACCACAATCCCATGCGTTCCTCTTTTTGGTGGTTGGTCAATATCCGTGGAACCCACTGTGAACATACCTTTCGATATTGCAGTTTGTTACGAACGGCCTTTTGAATTGTCCCAATTGACACATCAAATTCTTTCGCTAGCGAACGTATGCTTCGACAATGTTTCATCTGTACTGCTGCATCAATGTTGGTGATAGTTTATTCTGTTGCAACAATATGCGCTTGGCCCGGCCGTCGAAGATCTGTCGTGAACTGACGTCCTTTCCGAAACATTCGTGCCCAGTCTGTCACTGTTGTCTTCTACACACATTTGTTACCGTACGCTGCCTGCATTCTTCGAAGAATGTCCACTGGTCGACATCCTTCAAATAAAAGAAACTGAATCACCGCTTTTTGAGCTTCTTTGGGCGGATTTTGGATCAACCCGGTCATTTTCTCAGCGGTCAGAAACAGAACCTATGCATCATGGGACGATAAGCACGTGTTCTTTTATTCATTGGTCAGTACTTATCACATGATTATGACATGATCATGTTCAATGTACGCAATTACGCGCGGTGCGGCACGAACGGATTTCAAATGAACGCCCCTTAATCAATGTCTTTGATGTAGTCAATCCATTTTCTTCTTGGACGTCCTCTTGGTCTCGTCGCAGAAGATCTTTGACGTAAGGCCAGTGATGGTGGTTGATGGTTTTGCATTCTAACGACATGGCCAAACCACTTGATCTTCTGTCTTTCAATAAATATGGCACAAGGTGTTGATCCCACCGTCCGTCTGATAACAGCAATTCTTACTCGGTCTCGGATTGTTCAGTTGGTAGCTCTCCTCAGGCATCTCATCTCGCAGGTGTTGATTTTGCGAAAGTGTGATTTGGATAAAGTCAAAGTTTGAGATTGGTAGCATAGGGTTGGTGTGAATATGCTGTTTATTGTCGGTCGTTTTGTGGGCATGGGTATATTTGGATGTTTCAGTAAGGGTGATAGTTGTTATGTAAGTGCACCAGCTTTTTGACATCTGATTTCGATTTTTCTGTCCAATCTGCCATCTTCTGTGATCATACTTCCAAGATATTTGAATTCTTTAGCTAGTTTCAGAGTTGTGCTATTTATCTGTATACTTAGTGAACCAGGCGATCTGCTGACTTGCATTACTTCGGTTGTGGCTGTGTTTATACTCATATTGTATCTGCTGCACGTTGAACTCAGATTATTAATATGATTTTGCAGTCTGCCCTCATCGCTGTATAACAGGCACTGATCGTCTGCAAATAGAAGTTCATTTATTTCCTGTGAATCAATTGTTTCATCCGGAGTAAAGGGTTTTAAATTTTATGAATCTGTTCTGTAAAGACTTGCTTCTTTGGATATTCTGTCCATGTAGATATTAAATAGCTGAGGAGAGAGCACACATCCCTTCTCACTCCTGTATTGACTATGAACATACCTAATATACTTCTTTTGTTCTTACTGCACTTCGGCTTGAGTGGTACATGGCTATGATGTTTTCTAGCAATTGTCCTTGCATCCCATAGTCTTCAAGGATGGTCCATAATCTGTACCTGTTTACTCTATCGAAAGCTTTTTTTTTCCTGATCTACAAGCACAATATTCTGCTGGTCACCATATTCGATAGTTTTTTTTCTCACATATTTGTCTAAGTGTAAATAGCGCATCAGTGCAATTTTACCTTTCCGAAAATTTAATTGTACTTTGTTTAACTGTTGTTCAGCTATGGGTCTACTCTTTGTTACAATAGTTTTGCGTACATTTTCCCTATTTGGCTCAGGAGTGATATACCTCTGTGTGTTTCGTACTCTCTCATATTGCCTTTCTTTTTTCCATATTGGTACTATTATTGCCTGCTGCCAATCATCTGGGACTTTTCTTTCTTCCCATGCTATGTTAAAAATTCTTATTAGCCATTTAACTCCTGTTTCCCCACAGGTCTGAATAGCTTCTGTGGTTATTCCATTTGGACCCGGTGATTTCTTTTTAGGACTTTTCTGTATAACTGCTTTGACTTCTGCAGGAATGAAATTTGGTTCTTGTTGTCCATGGCTTTTAGGCACAAAAGTGAGGTTTTCTATGTTATTATGTGCGGGATTAAGTAGTTCTTGAAAGAATTCTGCCCACCTTGCTGGTCTTTGTTGTGTATTAAATATCGGTATACCTCTTTTGCTGTTTATGATGGTGGTTGGGTTGTAGCATGCATCTCTGTTTCTTACTGTTTTGACACGTTTATAAAATTCTCTTTGGTAGACTTGCGGGTGAATGTCTCTAATACAAGCAACTGTAGTGAGTTCCATGTTCATGACTTTCCCGTGCAGTCTTTTGTGGAATAGATTTGGCTGGTGCCAATGTTTACGTTTATTGTTGTAAGTTGGGCAGGACTAATAAAGATGCCCAGCCGTCATGGAACTACCACCACACATGAAGATTGTAACAGAGCACCATCTCTGTTAGTGGGTTAATAGGTGGTGTGCAAAGACTAGGCACGGTTGAGCATCCCGTTGAAAGGTAACTAGGGACGCTCAAGCTGTGACGCGAGGTTAGATATAAACAGTTACCATCAGGGTTTGAAGTCAACAAGACCTATTTTGTATAACCAATGGTCGCTTGATGTTCTACGATGTATTTGACTAAATAAACTATTGGAAACTCCAGCCAAAGTATTGTCTCTGCTATATTATGTCGCTGTACTGTTACAAGATCCTGCCGAACTATCTTAAACTTGTTATATGGATGCTAATTCAAGCTGTTGTATGATGTATCTGTTGACATTCTAAAAATGATGCTGTATGTTGTCTTGAAAATTAGTGATATTTATCATTTGTTTTAAATATAGTAAATTTTGTTGTTGTTGTTGTTGTTGTTGTTGTTATGTTTTTATTTTTTATATTTTGTTATTTTAATTTTATTTATATTTATTTATTTATTTATTTATTATTTTTTTTTTTGGGGGGGGGGGAGGGGGGGGGGAACCCTCTCTCGCTTTGAACTCAAACGTAGTGCATACACGCTATTTATAGTAGTGATGGACTGAATTTTGCGCGTGGATTAGCTTTCCCTATTAACAGTGTCCCTCGCCATCTGGCGAACCCACTCCGACTTCAGAGGTACTTGTAATTTACGTTCCCAAGTCAAGGACGACGGGGCAACATTATTGTCCAGCTGTCCGGGGTAGGGGTTCAACGCCTAACCTCGGCATCAGCACACCGGATGTTTAAGAAGACGCGTTCTTATCCATTCGGCCATGCGGACTTGCGTTGTTGTTGTTGTTGTTGTTGTTGTCAATATTGTGCTGTAAATAAAGTGCTTTTATAGAAGTGTTTGCTGTTTCAAACATTGTGCTTCAATTATGGTTGGGGGAGAGGGAGGAGGGGTGGGGGTGGTGATTAACCAACCAATCACAACACCACTTCTTGATATTTCGATTGCGCTTGGTGTTTATATATTGCACTGTATATATATATATATATATATATATATATATATATATATATATATATATATATATATATATATGTGTGTCAGGGTCTTAACTTGGCTCGCTAACCTAACACATGTGAGACAGTACAAGTACAACGTGATTTGACGTAAGACTCAATGACACACCGTTCAATGGATTTATTCACACATTAAATACAGAACGATGATCACAACAATATATACGTAATACTTCAATGCACTTACATCTACCATACAGCTCACAAGTCTAACATTCAAGATGTTCAGACACTCGACTTTCAGCACATAAACCACACAACGCCTTTCTCTTTATCTTGCGTCCGTCCAAGTCCGTGTCCCAGAGCTGTCTGCCGCTAGTTCGCCACTTGCCTCCCACCTCAGGTGGCTTCACGAGGCATGCGTGCGTTTAGCGTCGTCCTGGCCTGACCGCTGGTCGCTCGTCAGCCAGCAGTCTTGCAGGCCGGTAACTACTACTCGCCTGGCGGCGTAACGAAGTTCCTGCATCCCTACTGGGAGCTAAGTCGCCTGGCGGGCGTAACGATGTCGCTGCATCACTGTACCCTTTCTGGACTCTGACACGCTCCCCCGGCAAATTCATGAAAGATGTCATCTTTCATGTATGATATATGTACATACTGGGTTAATATTCTAACTTTGTCAGAGTCTACCCTTCTATTGTTATACACATTGGTATCAACATACAAATATATACACATATGCCATAGAAATATATAAGAAATGGAAGTTGCATTCACCGACATGTGGTGTTCAACCTTTAACACATGTCAGGTTTCATCATCTCGATGGCTGATTACCTCAATTGCATTAATGACCCAGTCAGATCGGTAGTACCAGCTTCACGCATCTACCTCGCAGCATTAAAAAAAACACGTAATAATATGGTTCTTGAAACAAAAACCATCTAGCTAGACCGAAATACGGCTGTTTATAAGTCGCATAAAACGCTCAAACCCTGACCTTATTTGGCCAGTAGCTCTTGTGTTGGTCTGCAATGTCGGCAACCCTCTGCCATGCCCAGTAGATGGCTACCTGTTGTGTCGACAATCTGGCAACAGCATGTCTATTTATACACAACACACTACTGAATACATTTCAAATTATGGCCCTTTGTGTAATGCTGTAATAACAACTAAATGAAAGGGAAATAATTTTAACATTAATGAAATACAATAATTTACAATAATTATCTTATTTCTTAGCGTCATTGCTTGACGTTTCTTCATATTAACGAGAAAAAGTCGGTAATATGAATACATTAATCAAGATATGATTCTAAGATTACACTACTTAAATATATAACCACACAATTCGTGTATTTAACTTTGTTGATTCCTAAAGATTTTAGAATCGTCATAGCTTTTTAAAATTGCAGAACACAGTTGTTCCGGTTTGATGTAGTTACGGAAAGTACCATGTTCTCACAGTTCATGTGTTGGCTGTTTCACTACAAAACCTTCTGGATTACGATTGACTGTTCATGTGTTGGATGTTTCACTACCGAACATTATGGATTTCGGTTCACTGCAATGGTGTAGCTGTCAATGTTCAGTTTACACGTTCACACACGTCTATAAAATATCCCTGGAATGTTCCACACACAGATGTCACTGTCAAATTGGATAGTTCGCTTACGGTAAGTTTTTTAGCGAATGTGACACTGTTCTTGTTCTTGATATATACAATTAATAAAGTTCGCTTTCTACCACACACTACACAGTTATACACGACAATCACTACATGAATTAGTAAAATAATGGGAGTAACCCCTATCACAATATTGTAGACACTGCACAGCTTTTTGTGAATAGAAAAAAAATATATTCACTGATAAATGGCTGTGTCGGTCTGAGTGTATTTGTACACACTGCACTCAGACATTGGTGCTTACTGGGTCGGTCGGACAACGGGACAAAAGATCGGCAATTGAATTGGATCTGCCTGGGATATGTCGAACCTCAAAGCTATAATCTTGAAGTTTCAAAGACCAGCGCGCTACCATATGGTTTGACGGTACACCTGAATTTATAAAACGCAACGGGCTGCTGTCAGATTCCACGATGAAATGCCGTCCTAGAAGAAATCTGGAGAATTTGGTTATACCCACCACTAAAGCTAGGGCTTCCAATTGAGGGATAGACCACGCCCGTTCTCTGGCCTTTAGTTTCCTTGATACGAAGTACACTGGATGGAGGATGTTATTGTACTCTTGCAACAAGACTGCTCCAATCGCCACGGAGCTAGCATCTGTACGCAATCTGAAAGGTAAATTGAGGTTGGGCAACTTCAGGATGAGATTATTTGAACTGTTATCAGAAAAACATGCTATTACTTTTTGGAATGCAATTTTTAGGCATTCATTGTGAACAATTTTATCTGGTTTATCTTTTGTTAGTAAATTAGTAAACACTTCGGTCAGTTCGGAAAAATCAGGAATGAACTGCCGGTAATAGTTTATCATTCCCAACAAACTTCTGACTTGTTTCTTTGTAGTCGGAAGTGAGAGTTTTAGTATCTTGGACACAATGTTATCGTCTGTCATGACAAAGCCGTTGGATATTTTGTACCCCAAGAAAGATATTTCCTGGTAGGCTATGTCTACCTTCGCAGGCTTTACTGTCAGTCCGTGCTGTCTGATACGTTCAAATGTCTGTTCTAACGTCTTAATGTGCTCTGTCATTGTCTCTGTGTGAACACAGATGTCGTCGATATAGCAAATTATGTTAGGAATGTCTACTAAAAGAAGCCGTGTCATACGTACGAAGGTGGCTGGGGCATTGATTAGCCCAAATGGAAGTTTGCACCATTCGTACAGTCCCCACGGTGTGGCAAATGCTGTCAGATGTCTGCTCTGTTCGTCTACTTCTATCTGATAATATCCTTTAGTCATACCTATCTTCGTGAAGAACCTAGCGTCTGTCAGTTCTGTCAGAAGATCGTCAGCGTTTGCCATTGGCTCCAAATCTAGAACAGTTATTTTATTTAGCTTTCGATAGTCGATGAACAGTCTTATTGTATTGTCCTTTTTGCGTATTATCACCATTGGAGATGAGAAGTCTGATTGGGATCGTCTTATGATGTTGTTTTTCTCTAAGTTGATGATTTCTTGATGTAAATGTTCTTTGTAATGTAATGGGATGGTGTATGGTCTGCATCTTATGGGTGTGTTTGATGTGAGTGTGATATGATGCTGTACTAATTCTGTTTGTCCTGGGTTGTTGGAAAAGATGGTGTTGTACTGTTGTATAAGCTGTTTGCAACTGTTTGTCTCTGCTTGAGTCAACTTTGGGTTGATTTTGATCTCCTTCAAGCAGTTTGTCGTGTCTAATGCAGGTGTTGGAATCTCGTCACTAGCATCGTCGTCTTCGTGATCTATTATCACTGTACAAGCTGTCGTATCGTCTTGTTCGTTGTCTCTGTTGTGGTATGGTCTTAGCATATTTATGTGAAATATTTTGTGTTTGTCTTTTATTTGGATTTCGTAGTCTACAGGTGAAATCTGTCTCGTCACTTTAAAAGGTCTCTGCCAAGAGTCAGTCAATAAGAGTCTGTCACTAGGTAGTAGAAGAAGAACGTCCTGTCCAGGTGTCAACGTTATTGTCCTGTTACCTTTGTCAGCATACTGTCTATAAGTAGCACCAGATAATTTTAGTGCATTCTTTGCAATAACACAAGATTTGATGATTCTTTCACGCAATGATGTAACATATACGTATGATGATATGGGTTTAAGTACTGGAGTAGAGTCAGTTAACATTTGGTGATAAATGGTCAATGGGCCACGTGGTTTGGCACCATAGATAAGTTCAAAAGGAGAGAAACCGGTACTAGAATGTGGTACCTCGCGATAAGCAAAAAGAATAGCTGGTAAATATACATCCCAGTTATTGGGGTGCTCTTGCGTTACTTTTGCAAGCATGTGCTTTAGATCCCCGTTAAATTTTTCTATTACTCCACTACTGTGAGGATGGTACGGGGAATTGAAACATTGCTTCACTCCCAACATTTTGGTGAAAGCTTGGGTAGATGCGGCAATAAACTGAGTGCCCCTATCAGATTGGATAGTATCTGGAAAACCTATCCGAGAAAACATATGGAAGAACACTTCCATTATATCATTGGCAGTAATGTTCTTTAGCGGAATAGCTTCTGGCCAGCGACTACATTGATCAATGACAGTTAGAATATATTTATTCCCTCTAGTTGTTGTATGATTAAGAGGGCCCACTATGTCGACAGATAGTTTTTCAAAAAGTCGACTGGCTAAGTCAGTCACTTGCAACTTTGCCTGTGGGTGTTTACCTTTTTTTTACCAGTTTCTGGCAGGTGTCACAACTTCTGCAATATTCTTTAATGTCATTGCAAAATTTGGGCCAATGAAACTGTGTCAGTAACCTTGATCTGGTCTTAACGTATGCCATATGCCCTGCAAGAGGTATATCGTGGGCAAGATGTAAGGCTTGCTTGCGATAATTAGTTGGCAAAACAGTTTGCTCTGTTGTATTGTCACCTCTGGTATAATACCTGGTGAGTATATCATTTTTCATAGCAAAATGCCATTTTGCATTCTTGGTTACCTTTGGCTTTTGGCCGATCAGATTAAAGTATTTTGATAATGAAGGATCAGCTTTTTGAGCTGTTACAAACGTTTCCTTCATGGGGTTAGTAGGTAGTGATACTGGGCTAAGCATTTGTATAGCCTCAGTTTGATTACTTTCATCTTGCACTCTAGCAGTAGCTCTAGTTACTGCGTTCACACATTCAATGATATCAGATGGTGATGGAACAATGTTATCAATGATGTCATGAGAACTTAGTGCTACATTAGCTACCATACATTCAATAGGTGGTGTGACATTTTCAATGATGACGATGGTGATGTTATGTTATCATCAATACACATAGATGTTATGTCATGAGGTTTATCATTCACCTCTGGTAAATTTCCAATAATTACATCACACACTGGGTTTGTTAATGCAGCGCACTTTACTTTCCCAGTGAGGAAAGGTGTTTCAATATATGCCCATGCTAATGGGTATTTCTCAATATTGCCTGAGAATGTTCTGCATGTTACAGTGCCTGCCTGTATAGTCTGTAGGCATTATGAACGTTCTCTTCAGACCAATGAGTGAACTGCCCGTGTCACGAAGGACCGTAGCAGACTTGCCATTCACATATCCGTGATGGACGACTATCTTGCCTTTTGAATCTACTACCAAATTAGCTTCTTCATTGGCAATAGGGATGGCGTGACCGCATGTTAAAATACCATCTTCATAAAAGGTGTTACAAACAGAGCATTTATTTGCGCTAAACATGTCAAAAGCCTGTGCTGAGTTCACAGGATGTTTCTCTGGCTGTTCTTCATCAGACGACGAACTATCAAACAAGGCGGCATTTGCTTTGTTGGTCATTTGCCTGCCTTTACAATCTTTCCGATGGTGTCCGTACGCCTTACAGAGGAAACATTTACGCAAACTTCTGAAGGATTTACGTTCCTTATCTTGTCTGTTTACCATGTTTAATAGGTAAGTATGGTATCCTGGGTGCTTATCGCACATTTCATTCTGATGATGTGAAAATTTACAATAAGTACAGTGCTTAAACTTCTCAGAGGTAGGCCTATGAGGTTTCTGCCTACTGTAGGGTTTGTCATAGTTAGCCGCTGCTACAAAATTAATGTCAGTAGCTTCAGTGGCAAAACAATGTTTGTTGGCTGTGTAATACGCCGAACCACGTCTCTCAATCTCATCTACACTAGTGCATTCATTCTCTTGCAAAAATTTTGAAAATGCTGATGGAATGGATGAAATGATTTTATCTCTAATGATCAGATCTTCTAGTCTCTGATAATTTTTGTCAATTTTAGCTGCTGAAGTCCATTTGGTAAATATATCTCGGACTAAGCAGAGGTAATCAGAGAACGTTTGAGTCGGTTTTGGGCTCAACTTACTGAATTGTTCTCTGTAACCTGCCTCATCTAACATAAAATGTGCCATAATCTTAGATTTCAGATAATGGTAATCTTTTCTGAGGTCTTTGGGGATGGTTTCAATGACTTTAAGAGGTTCCCCTGATAAACTCCTCATATAAACAATATTCCATTCAGACAGTGGAACTTGGTAATGTTCCATTAATGTTTCAAAATTTTGGGTAAAGGCTGCGATGCAGTCACCCGAGGTATAATTACGTACAATACCTTGATATTTCTTGTACTGGTTTTCTTTCTCCAGTCTCTCAGATTTCTTAGACTCTTTGTTAATCGCAGTCTCAGTGTCAAGTTGTTTCATTTTCAACTGTAACTCCAGTTCTTCTCTCTTACTCTGAGCTGCTATTTCTGCCTTCTTCAGCTCACTGTCTATCTCAGCTTGCTTTGTCTAGCGTAGTTCTAATTCGGCTTGCTTGTCTTTGCAGCCAATTCTGCTTCTGCTGTGCTTCAGCCATCTACTGCTGCTAGTCCCTTTCAGCTGCTCTTTCATCGCGTTCATTAGCTTTCTCCTGTACTAGTAGGTATTCAGAGTATTTCTTCTCACTCCATTTTGTTAATTCATCACCTGTCAACTGTAATTTTATCCCCATATCGATGAAATCAAATAATGAAGACATGATGAAAAATGTCAATGAAATACCAGCCACACAAAATATGTTATAAGTGGTTAGTAATAAACAATTTACAATTGACTTATATTGACAATACGTGCCTAAAATTGCATCCTTAAAGTAAGTAAAAAGAAAAATATACTCAAGTGCCCTGGATGCGGTGAAGAATGGTTGGAAATCGGGCTAGGAACTGTAGGGTCGCTACTCGCTACACAAATGACCTCTACGGCAAGGTTTCGGATGGTACGGAAAACCTGCTTTGTTTTTGGAGGAAAATAAATTAGCGTCTATTTGTTGGTGTGTGCCTGCTTGTCACTAAGTGTTGATTAGGTTTGTATGGCGTTGAGTGTAGTTGTAGGTCGTAAGTTTGTCCGTCAACAATTTTTTTTTTCAACACAAGTCACTTTCTTTCCAAAACTTTTTGCGTTCCACAAACTCAATGCACAAAGACAATCTACATGTATCTCAACACTCTACAACATTGATGACACATCACTTACATCAAGATGACATTCAGTAAGGACATAGACATCAAGTTTACAAGATGGCGACAAGGTCAAAATGGCGACAAGATCACAATGTCGACAAGGTCAAAACGGTGACAAGTTTCACAAATCACAAATGTTTTACACGATTACAAGATCAAACAATATGTATGCACTGTACGTTTACAAATAGTCTTACACATGTTTAAATAATGTAGTAATAAATCAAAATGAGCCTTCCACGATCACATTTACATGTACTATAAAGTTTGACAAAAATGCTAAGTTCACAAACTCTAGTTTTAAATCGTTAATCACATAAACACGTTCATTTCAAAGCCGGACGAATGCCACCACGTTCATTTCAAAGCCGGACGAATGCCACCACGTTCACACATGTCAGGGTCTTAACTTGGCTCGCTAACCTAACACATGTGAGACAGTACAAGTACAACGTGATTTGACGTAAGACTCAACGACACACCGTTCAATGGATTTATTCACACATTAAATACAGAACGATGATCACAACAATATATACGTAATACTTCAATGCACTTACATCTACCATACAGCTCACAAGTCTAACATTCAAGATGTTCAGACACTCGACTTTCAGCACAGAAACCACACAACGCCTTTCTCTCTATCTTGCGTCCGTCCAAGTCCGTGTCCCAGAGCTGTCTGCCGCTAGTTCGCCACTTGCCTCCCACCTCAGGTGGCTTCACGAGGCAGTGCGTGCGTTTAGCGTCGTCCTGGCCTGACCGCTGGTCGCTCGTCAGCCAGCAGTCTTGCAGGCCGGTAACTACTACTCGCCTGGCGGCGTAACGAAGTTCCTGCATCCCTACTGGGAGCTAAGTCGCCTGGCGGGCGTAACGATGTCGCTGCATCACTGTACCCTTTCTGGACTCTGACAATATATATATATATATATATATATATATATATATATATATATATATATATATATTATATATATATATATATATATATATATATATATATATATATATATATATATATGTGTGTGTGTGTGTGTGTGTGTGTGTGGTGTGTGTGTGTGGTGTGTGTGTGTGGTGTGTGTGTGTGTTTTTTGCATATCCTTTACAGGACTTCGCTGTCAACATCAGCATCTTTCAGCTGATTGTTGATTTCTTGGCAAGAGTACGCTCAGTAGTTTGCCATTGATTTCTGAGTGACCGGCTCACATACCCCGTAAGTTACCGACGCTGTTAGAACCGCTACCGATTCTCGCCATTGTCACGTTACTTACGAGATTATACGAGATTACGGAGAAAGTCGTATAACCTCTAGACCATGGAGACTGGCATATATATATATATATATATATATATATATATATATATATATATATATATATATATATATATATATATATATATATATATATAGCTTGTATTTTTAAATGACTGGGGTATTTGAAAATATATTTCGATTAGTAGTGTGACTCTTCGCTGGCTGTTGAACGAGGACGTATGGGAATGTCCTGAGTGCAGGATGTCGGTTCTTAACTCAACTCAACTTGAAAATATTGCCGTTCCAAGTTTTGTATTTTCCTTTCATGCTGCATGAAGTGCATTCATTCAGTAGCATGTCCTCTGCAGAGCCTCGCTCGCATTCCGGAAAATTTCCCGATCATAAGCAAGATGTCCACGCGTCCTATACACCCATCTGGAGATCATCCGTCACATTCTGCACTCATCTTCTCTTTGGCCTTCCTCTTCCTCTCTTCCCAGGCATTTACCCCTTCATTATTGTTCTCTCCAAACTTTCGTGACGTTTCAAGTGACCAAAATATTTCAATTTTCTTTGTTTTATCGTCTTTAATAGCCAACCTTCTTCAATATTCAGCTCTTGAAGTATGGATGCATTTGTCCTTTTCTTTACCCAAGATATTCTTAGAACTCGTCTATAACATTTATATTCAAAGGCATGTATGCACTATTCAGCTTGTTTAGTAAGTGTCCAGGTCTCACAGGCGTATGTTGCAATGGAAAAGATGCATGCTCGTAAAAATCTAATTTTTGTAGTTCTGTCTGTCCCACTCCATAATTTATTCAGTTGTTTTAGTCTCTGAAGAGCAATTGATAGCCGTCGTTTAATTTCTTTCATTGTGTCACCGTTGTTGGTAATCAATGACCCAAGATATTCAAAATTTTCCACCACCTCCAATTTTTCCTCATTAACATATATTTCTTTCGTCCATAGTAGTTTTATCTGTATGCATTATCTTTGTTTTTGCTATGTTAAGATATAAGTTGTGATTTTCACTGTTCATTTGGGTTGAGGATATTAGGATTTCTATACCAGTCAGTGTTGTGGATAGCAATACTGTATCATCAGCAAACAGAATCTCTGGTATGTCATGACCACCAAGATTTAGGGCATCATATAGCTCCCTGTTTATATCATCTCTTACATTTCTCATTATATTTTCGGCGTACAGGTTTAAAAAAATATAGGGGGACAGCACACATCCCTGACGGACTCCTTGCTTGATGTCAAATCAATCTGATGTCTCGCCATCTATTCTAACCGCTGCTTGTTGGTCTAGATAGAGCTTTCTTATGAGGTATATTACATGTGATGGAAAACCCATATTCCTCATGATTTCCCAAAGTTTCTAATGTTGTACACAGTCAAATGCCTTTGAATATTCCACAACACATGAGAATAGGTTTAAGTTAAATTCTCTGAACTTCTCTATTATTAAACGCATGTTGAATATGGGATCTTTTGTTCCTCTTCCTTGTCTAAATCCAGCTTGAACCGCGTTAATTTCTTCTTCCATTTTCTTACGAAGTCTTTCCATTATGATTTTTAGTAGAATTTTGCATGAACTCCACAGAGGGTGAATACAAAACTTGGAACGGCAATATTTTCAAAACCCCCCAGTCATTAAAAATACACCCTATATATTATACTGAATAAATGCCACGGGATGATAAATCGTCCTAAGCGACTACCCGTATCTTCCATGGGCTTATATATCGCCCAAATGGTGTCACTGCGTTATAATAGAATATCTATCACCATATTAACAATCTTTAGTCATAACTATGACACCCTTACTGCCCATATTGTGTTCGCCCATTTAATTGTAAAAGATATATTTTATATTCGTGTACAAGTGGCAGTAATGTTATCTCTGATATAGTAAATTAGCCTATATGTTTGGCTTTTCCTCAGGATCTTACCATACCTGTCTGTTTAATGTTGAAAATGTAACAGATTGATTATTTTCAGACCCTCATATCCGTGGGACTTGACTTAGAGGCGTTCAGCCACATCCCACAGCTAAGGGTCTTAAAGCAAGTGCCTGGACCTGTATGAGCGTGTACACCTCTCATTCGTAAGTGTCTGGACAAATGTAAGCGTGTACTACCGTCAGACTTCCAGCCTGACTCTTCGGATCCCGCGACCAGCGAGAATAGGCCCGCCGGAGATGTTTGCTTGTCTGTTGCGACCAATTCTCCAAAACTAACCGAATAAGTAAAGAAACGATAAGAGTAGTGGTATTTCAATTGTAGTTGCGCTCCCACCTATGGTGTACTCTTCATGTGTCTTCACAAAGTCGGACTAGAGTCAAGTGCAACAGGGTCTTCTTTCCCCGCTGATTCTACCAAGCCCATTCCCTTGGCAGTGGTTTCGCTAGATAGTAGATAGGGACAGTGGGAATCTCGTTAATCCATTCATGCGCGTCACTAATTAGATGACGAGGCATTTGGCTACCTTAAGAGAGTCATAGTTACTCCCTCCGGTTACCCGCTCTTGGTTGAATTTCTTCACTTGGGACACTGGTAGTACGTATAACAGTGTAGGGGAGGCAATGTTATTCGTGACGTATAGTGGGTGATCTTGAAATATAAACAACTCAATTCCGCAGCCTTCGGTTTCATCATTTATTTGGTGGTTGTATCAAAACAAAGGCAGAGTAATTCTCGAGTCGGTTGACATAATAAGATTCAACACTTTTAAAACCGAGGCCCGCTCATCATCAAGCATTTCGGATGGAACCAAACTCTTGCGACCGGTCTGGCGGATGGTACTGCGATTACTAACCTCTAACTCGCCTGTCGTCACACCACGACACCCCCATAGCTACCCCCAACCATGGTGCTCACCCGTGCGATGCTCGATAATAAAATCTTTACATTGCGCACCAGCTAGCCCTTCAATGCCACCCAACTCCTATAACAGGCTAGTCTGTTATATATGGAAAGCTAATCCACACGCAACAAAATCAGTCTAGTGCACTCCTTCGTTGTAGCACCCGTAAATACTAAGCTTGAATTCAAAGTGAGCGGAGAAAATAAAGACACAGACACACAAAACAAAAACAGTTAAACAGACGGGGCAATTTGAGTTAAAGTAACAAATGTCTGAGAATGAAGCCGCTGAAGTAATGGCCTTGGAACAGAATGGGTTAAGTTGCTCAGTTCGGAAGGCGAATGAAAGAGAAATGTGTGGCCTATGATAGTCGAGCATTTCTGCTTTGAGGTGACAGCTGGGGTTTTCTAAACCATTGTGGCCAGGTCTGGTTTCTCGTCCTGTCAGTCCGAATAACAGTGCGTGGCGTCATGAAAGGCAATCGTCATGCTACAAATTGTCGGACGCGAACCACATACGTTCACAACACAGACATAAGGTACAATGTGAAGACCGACTATCGATGGACGTCCCTATCATTACCGTCAGCATTGCCACCATCCTCGACATATGGCGTGTTTTTAGCGGAAAGTTGAACCTCCAGCTCTATCCTCTTTTCTCCTCAGATCGCGCACGTGCGTACCGGCTTTTAAGGTAGTGCGCAGGCGGCAACGCAGGTCACGTGACCCCAAGGAAATTGCTGTGACAAGAAAGTGGCTCAGGCGGAAGCCAAGTCGGTAGATGGCACGTGCGAAGAGTCTATTTGCTGAGAATTACTTCCACAACATTCTGCAGAGCCCCTGAGGACGGGGGACTGGAGAGAAACGCCCCTCTGTTCATTTCCGTACACAGTATTAGTGTGTTTTCACTCCGGCTGAGGTGTGAAGTCAACGCATGTACAGAGAAAACCGTGTTTTGGGGATGCTAATTCTTCTGTTTAAGGAATCTTATGATACGCTAGATTTTGCAATGCTCTTTTCTTTCACCCTTTCATCTATCTGAGAATATGTACATAGATACTGAAAATTATCATCATCATCATCATCATCATCATCATCATCATCTCATATCAACATCCAGGGCTGGATTTACACTTGATAAGGCCTTAAGCTATTTGAAATATGGGGTCCTGTATAAGTCCAGATATTCTATGTTAGTGACAAATATGATTTTTGGATACCTAGAAGTGTTAAACTGAAATACAATTAAGAAGTATATTGATGATAGTGAAATAATAAATCTTTAACGTAAAATCATTTTTATTCATAACAAACTGAAAAATGCAAACTCTGGTAAAAAGAAACAAAAGTTCTTTTAAAAGGCACAATTTACAAAGGCTTATTATCTAATCTCTTGAAACATGTTATAAGAATTAAGGAATTATATTAAACTAGACGTGCAGCATTGGGACTAATAATGCTGCAGTATATTTAAGTATACATATATGACTATTGCTCACTCGGACAATATTTTTTGGGTCCCCCACTTTCTTGGGCGCCCCAAGCTATAGCTTGTGTAGCTTATACGTAAATCCTGCACTGTCAACACCATATTATGAGAACACAGTGGGCAGTTAGGAAGAGCAACGAAGATATATTGAAAGTCGTTAACACACAAACAGAACTGATTACTCGCATCATAAGAAGACAAGTCTGCATTCTGTGGGCATGTTACGAGAAGGGGAAAGCTGGAGTATGTCGTCACAACGGGAAAGCTGGAGAGAAGGGGAGGCAGGGGGAGACCAAGAAGGAAGATGCTTGATGTTTTGACATTATGGCGTGAAGCAGCATCGTTATCAGAAATGACTGGCAGCACAAGAGACAAGAGGCTCTGGACAGACCTGACCATCATCGCTATACGCCATGAATTGTAAGAAGAAAAAGGATATGTAACTGGGGTATCTGGTTGTTATATGCTAGAAAGTGATAGATACACAGTTTGTAGAAAGTGATAGATACACTGGTTGGATATAGTGATAGATATACTGGTTGCAGAATGTGATGGATACACTGTTTGTAGGAAGTTAAAGCATTGCACATTAGCTTGAGTAATAGGAAGACAGAAGTAATGGTGATACCAAAGAAACGGATCATGCCTAAGTGTACAATTGAAGTTAATGGCAGCAACACAAGAACAGACATCTAGTATCTAGACAAATATATAATATTAGATGGAAAATGTATAATAGAGATAAAGAATGAAATAAACAGGAAAGGTTAAAAACTGCAGTTTATATAATGTAGAACATCTTATGCAATAAATCACTGAAGTTAGACGTTGGACAAAGAATTCTCTTTTTACATTGAACCAGTTTTAACATATGGTTGATAATTCCGGACAAAAAATTAACAAATTCAACATATCCACTGAGGCTTTGTAGAGGTGGTCTTACCGAAGAATGCTGAAAAATCCTTGAGCGTCTAAAAGAGCAAAATACATGTTTCGAGAGAGACTATGACGCAACGACAGCTTATCAAAAATATCAGAAAGAAGAATTTGTCATATTTTGGCCACACCATGAAATGGAAAATGCCGGAACATGTTGCGACAACTGGAAAGATTTATAGAAAGAGAGATAGAGTAAAGAAAAGTAATACAATTCTTGGCAGTCTTATGTCTTGGTTTTGGGAGATGTCAGTACAGATAGTGACATATGTTAAGTGAGGGCTCTAAGACATGTCATCAACAAGTGTTGTGCCGACTGGCGTCTGCCATCATTCTTTCACCCATGTGTGCACAATTAAAGGATTTACATCACTATACTCTGGCCATCCCCACACAATCTCCATTCATATGTTTAAGAGCCGCCGAAAAGTTCTCACGCTGAATATTCTTGTAGATAAGTGGTTAAAACCCGCCTGAGTGTTCCTCTACTCCTTGAGTATCGTCCAGACCCTCTACACTCTCCATTCTGAGTAATTATTTCCAAATTCGACAGTCTGTTCTTCAGCACACTCCATCCGATTCCAGAGAGCCTTCGCCACATCATTAGTACCATAGAGTATCTCTCCGCCTAACGGGCCAGCAGAAATAGCTAATCTTTCTGCCCATTCATTGCCCCTCATACCTGCATGCCTTGGGCAGAACATTTATGATATTCTCGCAACATCCGCCCTGTCGAGCTATGAGGCACCAGGAAATGTCCTGGAACGTCAAGGCTACCGGCGTGCTTTTGAGCACATCAGTCATCGAGTGCTTGTTGGTCAACAACAATATGGAGCTAGCACTAAATACCAAATGCTGCTCATGGCGTGGAAAAGGTTACTTTATTGTTACTTTACTACCCCAGTGTCAACTAGCTGTCAGGTAAAACACGGACTTAATTAATCAGCGATCCGCGGATTTACGTTGGACACAGCCGAGACGACAAACTAATCAACCCGGAGTCTCCAGTTGTCCTGCATCAGTCTGTTTCCGTATGACCAGGTATTCATAAAGATTCCACAAGGACAAACAAAGCTGTTCTCCTTGGGAAAAGTGTGGACAAATTAGACTTTCTTTCATGCAGATAAACACGTCGCAACAAGCGTGAAATTCAGGACCAGCTTAAGACCTTTGTTGGGGGGAAATCCGGGGTGAGCAGCCAGCGGAGACTCACGCGACGGGAGGTAAATTCTTGCAAGAACTCATCAAATTAACGGAGATGATTTTCCGGTACTTCAGAATGACTATCCACCAGTGACGTTCTGTCTGTCAGCAGGAATATGTTGGCTGTCACATGTCGGTTTGATTGCGTTTCTAGCTTCTCGCTTAATGAAGCGGTATTTGTGTAACATCGCTGCCTTTGTTTGCTGCTGTACACTAGCCAAGTCTATTAATATCCGTATTGTGCGTCTTTCACACAGGCAGAATAACTGAAGGACGGAGAGATAGAGGGGCGAACAGTGGGACGAACGCACTAGCCCGTAGGCAGACAGACAGAGTGGCCAGCAGCAGATAAGTAGGCAGGTCGGTATGTAGGTAGATATATAGATATACCTAGACAGACAGACAGACAGACAGGATGGACGGACGGACAGACAGACAGACAGACGGACGGACGGATGGGTGGATAGATGGATGGATGGATGGATGGATGGATGGATGGACATATAATTTAGATAGATAGTATTAAATAAATATTAAATATGAGTATAATATAACGACTAAATTAACGATCAAGAATTTAGGATGACATGAAAACAGCAAAATGTGTCAGAGTAACACTGAACTTATGTTTTTAATTCCTAAGCACTTCCGACTAATTAAATTTGTGGGCAAAATCTGGCCAGATTGTTTGACACACTACAACACGACAGTAAGCTGCAGAATTAAGTACCTCTGTCGCGCCAGAATTATCACCAGGCGGGAGAACAGTCTTCACATGAAAGAGTCAAGACGGCCGTGCACGTGCGCTATCCCTGAGCCCGCTGAGCACGCCCAAGGCGGAAATCTGTTGCGGAAAATCTCCTTCCTTGATTTATCCTTGTCTGTATGGCTACTCATTTTTCAAACTGGCAATATGTGTCCTGTATAGCTGTAGAGAGACCAGGTTGTTAAGGTACGTGTTTCTTATGTCTGGAGACACGATTTATCAAATCATGTAAACCAAACGGTGATTTATCCATGGAACTTGTAGTTAACACATAAACCGGTATATTTCAGGGTATCTCTATCTCATCAAATACTATCTTGTTACCCTTGTACCTTGCGGTGTCGAGGTGAAGTATATCAGGGTATCGAATTAGGCGGGGAAAAAAATAAAAAAGGGTTAGTTGCATTCAACCCCAGTATATTTGTCTGTTTAAAATGGTTTTAGAAATGGTTTTAAAGGGTAAGAGGGTCCACTTCATTCCGTTTGTCTGTTTAAAATGGTTTTAGAAATGGTTTTAAAGGTTAAGAGGGTCCACTTCATTGCAATTGGCCGTATCCCATATGAACGGTCTATTTCCGCCCGGACACCTGCTGACAGCGTCGCACAAAGTACGAACTCCTTAGCTCCAGCGACGTTACCCAGGGGTTTCCGATAAAATTTCACTCGTGAATCGAACGATGTGTCGCGGAATCGAACCCACAACCTTGGAACTGCGAAGCAAGTTGTGTAACCACTTCACCGTAGGGACTCCCTTTTTGGCTTTAGCTATTAGCGATTTACTATGCAATTTTTCACTTTAGTAGTTTGCCATTGTTTTCTGAAAGACCGACGCCTCTACCATCGAAAACAAATCAACGCGGTCTGCTTGCAGATCACTGAGGCTGATTTCGAATCCTCGACTCGTTTGTAGAAGAATTGTACAACTAACTGCGCCCAAGGCCACAGCGCCGGCATCGGCTTAGACAAGCAGCCCTAAATCCCAGCACTAAATATTTCCACAGGCCACAAATAATGTCACTGACACGTCAAGTTTGGAATTTTGTAGGCTTGAATGCTCTATGTATGCAATATGTTTTGTTGGATTGATATTATTTACAAGTCTGTCTGTCTATCTGTTTGTCTGTTTGTCTGTCTGTCTGCCTGCCTGCCTGCCTGCCTGCCTGTCTGTCTGCCTGTCTGTCTGTCTGTCTGTCTGTCTGTCTTTTTATCCTACTCATCTCTCCTCTCTCTCTCTCTCTCTCTCTCCCCCCCCCCCCTCTCTCTCTCTCTCTCTCTCTCTCTCTCTCTCTCTCTCTCTCTCTCTCTTTCTCTTCTTACATATCTACCGGGCTACCTGTATACACACTTACCTTCTCCTGTAACTAAGACATTCGCTGGAACAGAAGCGTGCCTTGTGTCTATATGTGTACATCTTTTTCCAGCAGTTTGGATTCCTCAAGAGAGTTTACTGCCCATATGTGAACACTGTCTGTACGGCACTGCTAATTCCAAACCAATGTGTTGTATTCGGTGCTCGCTGACTAAACTTACATTGCTCTGAAGTTATCTAACACGTTATCAATGTATAGTATACTTTTCAAGAATGTTCCTTATTATAAACTCTTAGCTGGCTGTTGAACGAGGGGACGTAGTACATATGGGAATGTTCTGAGTGCAGTGATGTCGGTTCTTAGCTCAACACAACTCAACTCCTTATTATATTTTTGTGCTCTCGAACAAAATCTGTCTTTTGCTCTTAAAATAAAAATAATTATGTTCTTTTCTATAACATTTTCAAGGTATTCTACAGAATTGTGAAATGTTTCCTCTCCTGAAAGGCAACCCGAGTATCGTTTCGCTGCTAATTAACAACAGTGTATACTTACTTTCCCTACAATAATACTCATTTGGTTATCCAAATGTTATATACTTCATATTTGGTGGGAATATTAAAGTTAGACCACGAGGCTTAAAGTATTATATATTCATCATCATCATCATCATGTGCCATGCCGGCAAGCGTGGGTGGTCATGTTTTGCCATGCTCACTCGATCACCAGAATTGTGGATCAGCTCAGTGTTCTTGTTTCGACCATACAACGTGGCCATTATACATTGCTTCGTCTTGTATAGATTCACACAGGTACAGGTTGTTTATGTTTCAGTATGTTATATGTCCCTACAACACTTGTTCTGTTTCTTGCAGGCTCACCCTGGCCTCTATGTTAATGTCTCTAATTAAAGCAGAAGTCAATTTCAGGTTTCTGATTAAGTGTGTGCCTGGCACAGTGTTTTATGCGTATATCAGCCATCACTACCGACTTCTGCTAGCATTGGTTCGCGGATAATTCCCCTTGTATTTCAACATAGTTATCCATATGTTCATGTAAGCATAAGGCGGCAGTCAGTTGTCAACAAACTCGTGTTGTTATTTTTCTGTAGACTGTCTGAAAGCAGCGAATCTTCAGGAAGTTAATTGCTGTGATGGCCATATTATTGACCGGACTTCTGATTCTTCTTCTTTCGTTCGCTTGAAAATTATTGTCTATATCTGCAATATTGTCTCTTGTGTAAACTTCACTGTCTGTTTTAGTTCACGCGGTGGTCTATAAAGTTATCTTCCACTGTCGTCTCTCTAGGCCAGAAGGCTTGCCTAGATATGTCGTATTTTGGCCAGTCTTGCAATGTGTGATTTGCTGTCTACGGAGCCAATCCACACGTACACATGGCTGATTCGCCAATCTTGAATTTTGTATACATGTGATTGTGTAATGGATTGTGTCCTGTTTTGAGGCGCAGAATAGTGATTTGTTCTGATCTGTCCATAAGATGGTAATCGTCTTGTGTTGGTGTTGGTGAATTTCTGATTGATTTGATGATTCTTTTCTTGTAGTGGTATGTGACAGGTACAGCAGGTTGCTTTTCTGTGGCTCTTTTCTTAGCTAGTTGATCATCTCTCTCGTTTCCTGGCACTCCACGGTGAGATGGAGTCTACGCTGGTTGCCTATTTCAGATAGTAGTGTCCGTAGTACTAACAGTTTCCCAGACTGAGGTGCCTCAAGTACTGATATGGCATCTGTCAATAGCATGTTGACCGAACTAATGCTCCATGGATTAGGCGTATTTACGGTGGTCCTTCAATCTACAATACTGGGGGGGGGGGGGGGGGAATGAGGGGTGTTAGTTTCCCCTTCAGTGCGTCTCTAGGGGTCGATTTAGTCTCATAAAATGGATGCCATGAATTTAAAAAATAACAGCACCATAGCTGACCACAATATGTTATAATCATGACACGTGAAGGTCTAACGTTTTACACTGTAATTACATATTAGTTTATGATAATATTATTGGGTATAGATACTGTTGTACAGATAATGTTCGTTTAGGAAGCAGTGACAAACTACTGACCGTAAACTTGCCAAGAAATCACAAACATCCAAAATAAAAAGGATGTGGTTGACTGTGATGTTCTGTAAAGGATGTGCAACTAACTTTTAATGTTTACTCTTCCCCTCCCCCCCTCTCTCTCTCTCTCTCTCTCTCTCTCTCTCTCTCTCTCTCTCTCTCTCCTCTCTCTCTCTCTCTCTCTCTCTCTCTCTCTCTCTCTCTCTCTCTCTCTCTCTGACTATAGATTCTGAATATGTGTTTATGATTATACCATTATTGTGTAGCATGTCATATTACAGAACGTCTTTTCCATGACGACATGATGAACAGATGTTGTATCCTCTGCCAGTTCTCCTGCCACGTATCTCCATGCTGGTCGATCCCTACATAATTCAACAAAAAGCTATTGTTAGTTCCTGGGGATACGCCATTAAAAACACATGTTAAAGCTGACTTGGGCCTCGGCCCACGTAAACAAGATAATTAACCTGGGGGAAATAGATGCAAATAATGTAATAATGTACTACAAATTAAGACATGAATCGATAAAATAAGTACGAATAAATCATAACAAACTACCCGACGTTTCGTGCTCACCACCTATAACAAGAACAAAACAAATATATATACAAGTAAATGAACATGAAATTAAAATAAAATAAAAGTACATTAAAACATAATAACACAGGGGAGGGTGAAAGACGAGAGCATCTCGATTCTTCTTTCAGTAAACATGTCTCCCATCTATGTTCTTTCCACAACATTATGGCGTTTAATAAAGCAACAGTGTTCCAGTTTCCAAAACATAATGCTGTTTATCAGCTAATTTTCTTCGATCCTGACATCTTGTAGAATGTCAGTATTCTGCATCTTCATGACCCATTATGTTCTAAGAATGTGTATGTAATTCAGTAAATTCAAAAGTCCCGATTTTTCTTTTAGTGATTGCTAAATGGCCCATTATTCACATCCATACGATGCCAATGAAAAGATGCCTATTCTAAACAAATTTTACTTTTATACGTTTATTGATGTTGTGCCATGGGCTGGTAATATAGTTTCACCTCTGCACTGACCACCCTACATTGACCAATGTCCATTGTTGTTGATTACGGAGCCTAGATAGTTACATTTTTTGACATTTTCAGTTTCTTTATTGTTTACTAGGACTGTTGGTTGATGTGTAGTTTTGTCTGTCTACAATATTTTGTTTTATGTTCAGAAAAATATTGTGATCTTCGCTGTTTCTTTTAACAAACAGATTTGACTCTTCTAATCATTTAGCAGCCGGTCTCTCTGGCCGAGGGGTTACACCACTTTCTCCGTAATCCCGTTTATCACTCAGAGTCTCGTAGCGGGCGAGAACTGGATGGTTCCATCGCCCTGCTGCTGAGTAAGTGCGTGGCGCGACACTGTGAGCTGTGAGTTTCGTATGAAATGCTTTTGAATCTGCCCGAGGTGTTTTGGAACGTGACTGCATGTTCGGAGCGATGGCAGCTGGCTATGTCCCAGAGTTGACCGGTTTTTGCCTTATGCAGAAATGCGTGGCTGCTGGGCTTCTGGTTGACTGCCACTAGCATCGACGATGAACTGTAATTTCGTGGACTGTTGGTGAACATCTAGGAAAGATCCAGATGGGAAAATGACTGCCGGTTCCATCAGAGATGAACTGGGTGTTTTGTGGGGGACTATTGTGTTGACATTCTGGCGGCGGCATTATGCACAGTGTATCTGTGCGGGCTGTTGTTTGTCGAGACTCCTGTCTTTTCCACTTTTCACATTGGGCAGTGGGGAGCGTTTTGTGTGATATTCACTGGCACAGGAACGGAGCATAATGGGGACGACCCGTTGCTGTGAAGTTGGAACCGCGACTAACTAACTAACTAACTAACTAACTAACTAACTAACTAACTAACTAACTAACTAACTAACTAACTAACTGACTGGAAGCGGTTCTACCCCCGCTGGTGACTTGCGGGATAACTGAGCTCAGAAAGCAATGGCAAACTACTGAGCGTGGTCTTGCCAAGAAATCAACAGACAGCTGAAAGATGCTGCTGTTGACAGCGATGTCCTGTAAAGGATATGCGAATGTAAAAAAAAAAATTATTTAGCACTATTGGGGAGAAAGGCCGCGTCATCTACATATATGAGTTCTATAACTGGATTTCCACCAGTAATGAATGCATCCAAATTGTGTCTGATCTGATTATGTTTGCCATTTCTCACTCCATTTCTGCACATACTAACAAGTATACCGGCTCCGTGGCGAAGGTATTTCGGGCGTAGTTCGTAATCCAGCATACCCGCGTTCGATACACAGCTGTGTTGGTTTTATGGAATGGTATGGGTACCGGTCGTTCAGAAAGCAATGGCAAACTACTGAAAGTAAACTTGCCCAGGAATCCATCCATCCATCAAGTGCCATGCCGGTAAGCGTGGGCGGTCATGCTTTGCCATCTCACTCGATCACCAGAGTCGTGGATCAGCTCAGTGTTCCTGTCTCGACCTTGCCACGTGGCCAAGCCATCCAGGTATTTACTTCTTGGTCTTCCCTTTGGTCTCCTAACTTCGATCTTGCCAGTTGTCACCAAGTTCTCCATTTCATGTCTTCTCATAACATGCCCACAAAATTTGACTGTCTACGTCTAATGTTTCTAATCAGTTTACAATCTTCATTTGTTTCTTGAAAGACTTGTTCATTGGTTTTTCTGTCTGTCCATGGCATTCTTTTCATTTTCCTCACAAACCACATTTCCACAGCCATCAGATGTTTTTCAGCTTGTCTGCTCATTGTCCACGCTTCACATCCATACAAAAGTACAGGTTCTATGTAGCACCTCAACACTCTTTTTCTCGTTTCAGTTGATATCTTTTTATTGGTCATTATGTTTTTCATATTGCAAAAGGCCCCCTTCGCAATGGCAATTCTTGTTCTAATCTTTTCAAGGTATCTCCCGTCAGATTTTATGACTGTTCCGAGATATCTACCGATTCACTTGCTTAAGAATATGCCCATTTACTCGTATATCACATTGTGGTATTTCCTTCTTCCCAGTGACGACCATAATATGTGTCTTCTTACAATTTAATTCTAATCCTAGTTATTCATTGTGTGCAACAATGGCATCAACTAAATGTTGCAGATCCAGGAATCACGAACAGCCAAAACATGATGGGGTTGACTGTTACGTCACGTAAAGGACATGCAACTAACTAACTAACAAGTATCAGGAGAGACTACACCTCTAGTCTTACTCCTCCTTGCACCTCATATCAGTTTGATGTTTCGTCGCTAATCTGACAGCTGCTTATTGTTCAAGATGTAATAATTCACTGAAGAGGATCAAATGTCCTGGAAGCCTCATATCTGTCACGACGTAGTCACATTTTCTGACGCTGAACACAGTCGCAGGCTTTATTGTTACAGTGTGAGATCTACACTGTGGTGTCTGCATTTCTCAAAGATGGTTCCCCTGTTACAGATACGTCCCTGTGTCCTCTGCCATATTTGAATGCTGCCTGTACTTTTTGTAATTCTTATTCTAACTTTCGATCCTCTACATTATGACTACGAGGAGAATTTTCTTAGAATGACAAATAATTGCGATAGTAATATAGTTGGTGCGTAATTTCAAATTTCCTTTTTTTTTTTTTCTTTAAAAATGCCAATGCTGTACCGCGGCTTTCCGTAGCGCGCTGTGGATGGATGTTAAATTCGTATAGTTTGTGTCTAGTTTAACATTCGCTCTTCATAACAAAAATGTATGACTGACAAACTATGTAATACATGACGGGTAGAATATTATATGGAACCTTTTGATTATTTTTTTTATTAATGGTCTGTCTGTCTGTCTGTCTGTCTGTCTGTCTGTCTGTCTGTCTGTCTGTCTGTCTGTCTGTCTGTCTGTCTGTCTGTCTGTCTGTCTGTCTGTCTGTCTGTCTGTCTGTCTGTCTGTCTGTCTGTCTGTCTGTCTGTCTGTCTGTCTGTCTGTCTGTCTGTCTGTCTGTCTGTCTGTCTGTCTGTCTGTCTGTCTGTCTGTCTGTCTGTCTGGAGAGAAATGTAGATTGCGATAGCTATCAGCGTTAAACCAGAAACACAGGTAGAATATTATATGGAACTTTGTTACATTATCAACATTTTGATTTTGTTATTAATGTTTTCTCTGTCTCTGTCTCTGTCTCTGACTCTCTCTCGATCTCTGTCTGTCTGTCTGTCTATCTGTCTGTCTGTCTGTCTGTCTGTCTGTCTGTCTGTCTGTCTGTCTCCGTCCGGCCGGCCGCCCGCCCGTCCGTCCGTCCGTCCGTCTGTCTGTCTGTCTGTCTGTCTGTCTGTCTGGAGAGAAATGTAGATTGCGATAGCTATCAGCGTTAAACCAGAAACACAGGTAGAATATTATATGGAACTTTGTTGCATTATCAACATTTTGATTTTGTTATTAATGTTTTCTCTGTCTCTGTCTCTGTCTCTGACTCTCTCTCGATCTCTGTTTGTCTGTCTGTCTGTCTGTCTGTCTGTCTGTCTGTCTGTCTGTCGGTCGGTCGGTCGGTCGGTCTCTCTCTCTCCCTCTCTCTCCCTCTCTCTCTCTCTCTCCCTCTATCTCCCTCTCTCTATCTCTCTCACCCTCTGTCTCTCTCTCTCTCTCTTTCTCTCTCTCTCTCTCTTTCTCTCTCATTATTATTATTATTATTATTATTATTATTATTATTATGTTTGAGAGTTTGGAGAGAAATGTAGATTGGGTTAAGCCATCAGCGTTAAACCAGAAACATGATAATGTTTTTTTTACAACTATCATACATTTAAAAGCAGACAAAGCAACACGTGGAATGAAGATAAGTATATTGTTTCCTCTTCTTCTTTTGCCTTTGGGACTCCTAACGGAGCGTAGACCTACGCATGTCAAACACTTTGTAGGCAAGTTCATGGTTGGGTGAATGTTGGATTTTCTGCACTGTGAGATAGCCAGTCTAAGACCAACCCTCTTTAGTGGCCTTTTAATACATGCAGAGAAAATCTACTATGAGAGTATTCTTTACTCTCCACTTGGGGACTCAGTAACATAGAGGCGCAAGTATATTCAGAGGAATTTGATTAATACTGCATCAAAAGCTTCCAATAATGCATATACATTTAGGCATGTTAATTATAATAGCCGAGGCAACCAGAACTAATTCTGGATTCTCGATAACGGGGGAGGGCGGAGAAGAAAGATGGACAGACAAAAGGCTAAAAATCAATTTTGATATTCCCTGCGACCAGGTGAGCAGTGTATGGTATTAAACCTCTGTCAAATCTGGACACGTGCGGACCGACCATCTTCGCTAATTGGCGTGGCGCAGTCATGACTGATTAAAACCTAATCACCCCTATAGCGGAGTAATTCAGTGACTAGTCTTCACTTGGTCTCTTCTGTATTGAAGCGCTGCCGAGTCCAATCAGCGTTGTCTTGGCGAAGGGGGGAAAAAGCAAGCCATTAGTAAATTAATATCTGAGACATTGCCAGGCCATCCACTCACCTGGAATGGATATTTACACAGAAGAGCAACATACGGCCATTGTATCTACAAATCTGAACGCCGGTGTTGTTTGCTGTTCATAAAGTGAACAAAAGGACATCAAACATGAACAACGAAAAATGAAATTGTCCGCTGGACGATGTTCGCTTATAGAAAAGTTAGCAAACATTTCACGGAGAATATGTTGGGGTTTAGAAAATTTAGTAAACAATCAATTACTGTAATTGTTTAATGAAAAAAATGATGGTAGCTATAATGAAAGTAACTCCTCCTTCCCAGTCAGCTGTTAAACTAATTATTACTTTAACTCTGTTTGTCTCGGGTAGTTGTTACGTTAACTCACCTACTCCGAGACTATCGGAAAGAGACGATATTTACAAATAAGGAAATTAAGGAAGTCAATCTCCCTCATCACCCCAGGGTTGATGGATTCGGACAGCCTTCTGGGATCGGGGGGGGGGGGGGGGGGGGGGGGGATACGGAATGACCGGTTACAAACCACGTACGTTAAATATTGTTCAGCTGTTGGGAATCTGAAAGAGTAGGCCATAATTCTCTACAGTTCTGGCAAAATTCCCAAATGTAGAAAGCCCGCCGATCAACAGATTATTTTTATAATATAAATCGTCTATGTGATTGTGGTGTCAAGGATAAACTGCCACACCACATTCCATCTGAAATAAGTTTGTGAACAGTCATAAATAAAGGTTTTATAAGCGAGGTAACGCAGTGGCTAACACGCTTGCCTACCATTCCTGTGGTCGTGTCTTCGAATCTCATCAAGTTGAATTGTAAAAATATCGCGATATGGCTGCCAGGTCGGCCCAGTTTAAACTACATTCATTCTAGAGCATGAGTAGTAAGAGGGGGGGGGGGGGGTCCTAACAAGCCCCAAATCTGGTTGGTAACCATCTAGGTCATGTTATAGATCATTCAATGTTTGTTATACCGCCCCTTTCGTGACCTCATAAAGCCAACCTACTTATTCAAATCTCGCGGTCTTTGTTACTTCCGGTGTCTCCCGGGCGAGGCGACCACATTCAACGTCTAAGGAGAAGTCGTCACCGACTCAGAACGATGGAAAATTATACTTGTTACAGCCTCATGAAATAAAGTAAGAGCCCAGCATGGTTTAAAATATTATCGATGTAAAGACTACCATAAAGAAATAAGCTAATTAACATAAAATATTGTCTTATTCCTAGTAGTTTTACCATGACAAATTATTGCAATTAACGAAATATTCAATTAAAATATCATACTTGGTGACTTTTGTAAATAATGTTTGACATACATGAGCATAATAATAATGCGAGTTATTTCCCTTGTGCAGACCAGAAGAAATTGTGTACGTTGATATTTTATCCAGTAAACATCTAACGCACACGCAACCGAGAAGGGTTAATGAAGGCGATATACCGGGCGACTCAAGACATGTGAAATACTGATAGAAACCGTCTTGGGATAAAGTAGATGGTAATAAGTTGACATGCTGTGCGCAAGGGTTCTAAAGATTTATAGTGTGTCTCTGTGTACGCGTGATTGTGTCTATCCTTCTGTCTATCTTTATGTCTTGCTTTATCTCTGTCTCTTTCTTTCTATCTATCTCGCTCTTTCTCTCTGTTTGCATATGTGATGTCAGTATTTTATGACTGGACGTCTATAAACGGTTAGTGATACAAACGTATAGTCCCCACATTGTTAGAACTGCAGGTGTCATTCTACCCCGTCAGCGAACCGACAACTGACAAATGTGTCTGTCTGCCCTGAACTTATAGCAACCACGCATAGCAAGCCAAGCAGAAAAGCGAGAGAGGGTGGATGGACTAGCGAATCATAGCGACGGATTCAAACCCGTTAAAACATGTGACGTCGATAGGTACGTGGGCAAGTACTCTGAAATAATATGCGTTTACAAATTAACTCATTCACCAAAAGAAAGGAATGTGCTAGCTGTTACTAACGGACGGATTATGTTTCATTCACCACAGCGCTCGGGAGATTCTCGTGAGATAACAATAAATACGCTTCGTTGGTGGTCTGGCAAGGGCTAAGTACTTGTCGGACCATTGATTGTGTGTATGTGTGTGAGTGACTGTCGGCGTGATTCTACCCGTCTGTCTATCTATCTGGCTAAATGTCTATCTGTCTAAATAGCTGTGTATCGGTATGCCTGGCTGTGTGCGTGTCTGTGTATATCTGTATATATGAATGGTCGTTTGTCTCTGTAATCATCCGCGGGTGACAGTATGTCAATATGTATCCTCCTAATGACAGTGGGTGTCTATAAGTAGCGAAGAATAACTACATGATCTGGTCGCAGTTAATTAACTCGCGGGAAGAATATTCATGTATCATAATGTGTGGTATGGGAGGTGGGTATGCATAATTCTTCAAGAGCCTGAACCTAACCTGAAAACTTTCTTATATGTGCTTATGTGTCCTCACAACAAACTTTTCAAATCTCATGCGCTAGGATACTTAACTACTTCCGTTGTTGTATAATTAAAAAGGTAGACTTTAATTACTAACAGTTGTAGTATACAATGTAAAATTAAAAATAGTATATACTGATTATAAAGTAAAGATGGCGGCACGGCCTAGGAGGACATCAAGAATTTTGTTGCATATTTACGTATCGTCAGAAGACCTCAGTTTTTCCGATATATATTAAATGAAAAATGGTAGATTGTGTATTATAATGGCGGCTATTACTGGTTGTAGTGGATGGGACTTAAACACAATCTTTATACCAATGGCGATGTGTTAGAGACCCAAGACTCGTCCTCGGGTTGTGTGATGGTGTACAAACGGTCACATGATCAAATTTTTAAGGGATACATCCCGAAAACGTGGGTGATGGCTAAAACCGGGGGCGCTGCTTCCGGTTACATACGTAAGGATACACCCAAAACACGTGGATAATGGCACATCCGGTCAAAGATGTCGGTGCTTCTGGTCACAGACATAAGGATACATCCAATATATGTGCTTACTGGCTAAAGCCGGTCAAAGATGTCGGTGCATCCGGTCACATGCATAACGATGGTGACTTACAGCATAAGATACTTTTCATTTTCTGAAATACAACTATTGTTTGCATAGGGGACATACGATTATCTCCAGTAGATTGGGAAATTTGCCCAGTCATTAGAAAACCGGTTGTGTTGTAATCGAAGAGAAAGTTCGTCTTAAGTAGTATGAAACGTTGAAAGTCGGATAGAAGATGTGGTAGATGGTATTCAAGGGGTCAATAAGGCATACAAGGTGTTAAGAAAGGCCAACTTCATAACGGACGTTGATGGTTGGAGACTTGACGCTATTGTGGATGCGAAATGACAAAGTGAGATAAAGGTGGATAAAGTAAGAAATGTTATTTCAGTTAGACATCGGAAAAACCTTGTAATATTGAGAGATGGAACAAAGGAAGGTTAGTGTAGCTGTCATTGTGGTATGGAAATTTGAAGATGTCAGCCATAGGAAATGACCTCTTGATGACGAATACTCAGATGATATCGAAACTATCCCAGTGGAGTCACAGACTGCATTGTTATAAATGTTGTTATGACTGTTTCATTGGAGCTCTTGTATAACGAAATTTTGGAGTTCTTGGTGTTGTGACATGGAAAAGTTGTGAAGCTATTTATGAAAGACAGAGCCACTTTGTGGTAAAGAAAAAACCAAGAGTGCAAAGAGATGCGTGATTATTCTGTATAAGTGCTTCTTTGGAATTGTAAGTTGAAGCTTTCCAGTATTGTAAATGGGGGAAACTGCTAACGTTGATGATTATGTAGTGTGAAATGCCTTTTCAGATAAAGTTCAAGACAATCTTGACATAATTACAAAAGCTATCTGTTTCCTAATTTGGATAACACATTTTTCTTAGTTAGGTCGATCTATTTCTTACTTTGGCATACCTTTTTCATAGTTTTGTCAACATATTTCCTACTTTTTATAAACTTGGTTGAAATATTTCTTAATTCGGCCAACATTTTTGTCACTTTGGGTAGTATATTTTCTTACTTTTTATACGTTTAGATGAGATATCTATAAGGTTGTGTAAAATGTTTCTTTACTTGGACAATATTTTTCCCATTTGGTTTAAAAAATGTTTCTACTGTTTATAGCAGTGGTTCTCAACCGGTGGCGAATTCCATCCCCATGGGGGGGGGGGGATTTTAGGGTTTCCAGGGGGAATTAAGATTATTTCAAGATCGCGTTAATACAAGAACCGATTACTTGATATTGTTTTTCCCTTCATACTTTACAGTTCTGTAGTCTCACCCTTCTAAAATTCAATTTATAAAGTAAGTAGACCCACACATCATGATTTATGTAGACGTCTGGACTTGTTTTAGTGTGTGCTATTAAATTTAGCTTCCATTATTCTGTATATTGTGTAGGGTGCGGGATGTTTAGGTAGGAAATACTACAGGGGGGACTGACGTCCTGAAAATATGGTGTAGGGGGCACGGGCCAAATTTTTAGGTAGGAAATACGAAAGGGGGTGGGGGATGACGTTCTGAAAATGTGTTGAAGGGGGGCATGGACCAAAAAAGGTTGAGAACCACTGATTTATGGGTTTAAGTAAGATATTTATAAGTTTGGTTGAAATATTTCTTTACTTGACCAAAATATGTTCCTGTTTGGTTCACACATTTTTGTGCATTTGATAAATTTGGACTCGATATTTATAAGTTTTACCGATATTTTTCCCATTTGGCTAACACATGTTCCTAGTTTTTGTAAGTTTTGTGTAGTTGTTTATAAGCTTGGTTGGGATTTTCTTAATTTTGTCAATACTTCTTATACTTTTGTTAGTTTTCTCTACTCTACTTTTTATATGCTTGTTTGAGGTATTTCTTATTTTTACCAAGAGTGTGATTAGTTTGGCTAACACATTGTCATACTTGGTATAAGTTTGGTCGCTACATTTCTGTATTTTGCCAACATTTTTCCTACTTCGGTTAACCCGTTTCCTTAGTTTTGTTGACATATTTCTTGAATTTGTCAATATGTAACATTCTCTCACCACATGACAACTATATACACCGTCAACACTAACAAAAAATCAACAATCAAGACGTAGTTATAATATACACCTGTTTATTTACACTATTTACAGTACTTTTTTACAAGGCTAAAAAAAAAGCCTAATGTGATTATACGAAATGGATGATGCAATACGATCGGGTATACATAGTATGATCAAAACATTTTATTTTCACATAAAAGGCTAAACCCATTGTATATTGTTTCTGGGTTTCTTCACACCATTGTCTGAGTAGGTTGGTTCTTCCGGCTGGTAGCCTGGTAAGTAACTGTCACTTGGCATATAGTCATAAGACTTGTCTCCTGCTTGTTGGGCTGACATCTGCGTATTGTAGACAAAGGGGGCATCGATCCTCTGAGTGTCGGGCATATCAAACACCTGGGTGTCAGGCAAATCAAACATCTGGCTGTTGGGTCACACATCTGATTACTGCGGTCATCACAGATCTGACTTTAGTTCGGTTGAAAACTGGAGGTATAGTATGTCTCTACTTGGTGGCTTGGTAACACATTTTACTACATTTTATAAATGTAGATGAACTATTTCTTTAATTGACCGATATTTTTGCCTCTGGACTAGCAATGTTTCCTAATTTTTATAAATTTGGATGAGATATTTCTTTACTTGACCGTTAAATTTCCCCTTTGGTTAACAATGTTCATATTGTTTATACGATGTGTCAAGATATTTATAAGTTTGGTTTAAATATTTCTTTACTGGTACAATATTTTTTCCTAGTTGGTTAACAAAGTTTCCTACTTTTCATAAATTTGGACGAGCTATTTCTGTATTTGGCGGACATTTTTCCTATTTTTGGTAACAAATTTTCCTAATTTGTATAAGTTTGGCTTACCTATGTATAAGTGTATTTTAAAAGATTTCTCTCTTTAACAAATATTTCTTCACATTTGTTTTACAAAGTTTTCTACTTTTCATAAATTTGGCGGATATATTTATAAGTTTGGTCAACATATTTCTGTATTAGCCAACATTTTAAATAATTTGTGTAACATATTTTCTTATATGAAGGTTGAAGTTGTAGATAAAACCTGTACATTTGTGTGGATGTGATACGGAGCAATGAGCGGATTCATTGAAAAACATATATTGGCAATGGAAATGTGTTTCTAGGAAAAGACGCAAAGATCCTTATGACCAGTAGAATAATTAATGACAGTGTAAATGCCTGATCTGAGACGTGATAACTTCGGTGGTCTAGACAGCTCGTGACATGTCATGATACCTGAGAAGCTTATGGTCGAGATGGCACATTTTGTTGTGTTAGTGTGTGCATCTGATAACAGGCGGTAACCACTCATCTTTGTATGACACGCCAGCTGTTAAGTAAAAGGTATACATTCCCCGACTGGTATCGGTGATGACATCTCTAATCTATGTCTACGAGACTAATTTAATCGGACACTGGTTATAGGTGTGTGTAAACTACATTTGAAACTACCTTATGTTGCATCGACGCCGGGATGACCTTTGGTGTTACTCGGTGAGCACCCTAATGAATATAAAAAAGAGACATAGAGAAGGGAGACCATTTTAAACTTCCGATGCTCTATTGACGATGTAGTGGAATTTACTCCCATACATGGTGATTATCATGTGTTATGTCCCCTGGTTCGACAACCGACTGACGACTATTTTTCTATAGTAGCCCTCTTAACAACGTGTCTCCGATGTACTCTTAGCCATGCGACCAGATGTAGAGCCATCTTTGACCAGATGTAACCATTACCCATGTGTCCCGGATGTATCGTTATGGATGTAGCCGGATGCACCGCCATCTTTGAACGGCTTAAGCAGTGAGCACGTGTACTGAATATATCCTTATGAATGTGACCGGAAGCACCGGCATCTTTTACCGGATGCAACATTACCCACGTGTTCCGGATGTATCCTTACATATGTGACTGGAAGCAACTCCCCCTAATAGACAGGTGTTAGCCATTACTCATGTGTCCGGGCTTTACCTCTTAAACATGTGATCATGTGGCGGTTAGTACACCATCAAACAACTCGAGGACAGTCTTGCGTCTCTAACACATCACCATTGGTATGATGATAAGTGTTTAAGTCCAGTCCACTACAACCAGTAATAGCCGCCATTATCATACACATTCGACAACTTTTCATTTTATACATATCGAAAAAACCAAGTTCTTCTGAAGATTGGATCCATATATATGCGTCGAACTTGTTGATGTCCTCCTACCCCGTGCCGTCATCTTTACTTTACACATCAATATATATTGTTTTTAATATTACCTCATACACACTATTACTTGAAGTAATTAAAGTTTACCTTTTTAAATAAACAAAACCGGAAGTAGTTAGGTATCCTAGCGCATGAGATTTGAAAATTCATCTCCTTAAAGTTTGTTGTGAGGACAAATAAGCACATATAATGATGTTTTTCAGGTTCGGTTCAGATTCCTGAAATAATTATACATACCCACCTCCTATAATACTATAACACGTGCATTTTGATTCCCGTGAACTAATAAACTGGACCAGATCATGTTGTTAATCTTCACTACTTATAGACATCCACAGTCATTAGGAGGATATATACTGACACCACTGTTACTGGCGGACGAGTACAGAGAAAAACGGCTACTCATACATACAGATATACACAGACACTCACACTGTCAGACATAGAGATACACAGATATATAGACAGATAGACAGTTAGCCAGATAGATAGTCAGACGGGTAGAATCATGCTGACAGTCGCGCACACACATACATAAAATTAATAGTCCGACAAGTACCTAGCCATGGCTAGACCATAAACAAAGTGTATTTATTGTTATCTCACGAAAATCTTCCGAGCGCTGTGGCGAATGAAACATAATCCGTCCGTTAGTAACGGCTAGCACATTCCTGAGCTTTGGTGAAAGTCTTACATGTGCAAACGCGTATCATTTCAGAGTACTTGCCCACATACCTACCCATGTCACGTGTTTTAACGGTTTCAATTTCGTCGCTATGGTTCGCTAGTTCATCCACCCCCCCCCCTCTCACTTTTTCCGCTTTGCTTGCAATGCATGGTCGCGATAGGTTCAGGGCAGATAGACACATATTTCGGTTGTCGGTTCGCCAGCGGGGTAGGATGACACAACGGTTTTAACAATATGGGGCCTATACGTTTGTGTTACGTACCGTTTATAGACACCCAGCCATAAAATACTGACATTACAAATGCAAAAGGAGAGAAAGAGCGTGATATAAGGGTCGTCCATTTGAAACCCGTTCCAACGGCTTTATTACAAAAGCATGAAAGAAACATTAACAGGAGTGGTAGAATTAAACAAAGCATTCATTTTGACTGAATTATGCACCATGATACACTTTATTTCATGAGGCTGTAGAAAGTCCAATTTACTATTACCCTACATAGACAACAATTACCGTCGAATTAAGAAGCCTGTATGCAGGACTATCATTCTGAGTCGTTGACGAGTTCTCCTTGAATTTTGATGAGGTAGGGGTAATGGTGAAATTGAAAGATGGACCATCATCTCTGGTTCGATCATCGATTACCGCACCCCACGCCGTTACCGGAAGTAACAAAGACAGCGAGATTTAAATAAGTAGGTGAAATCTGGTTGGTTTTTATGAGGTCACAAATGGGGCGGTATAAAAACATAGAAGGATTTATAAGGTGATCTAGATGGTTGCCAACCATATTTGGGGGTTAGTTAGGACCCCTCCCCCGTACTACTAGCATGTCCTTTGTAGAACCTCGCTCCCATAACAACCTTCCATTACTTCTCGTGGACAAGGTCTTTTACTATACTTTCTTACAAAGATAGGTTTCAGATGGAATTGCATGTTCAAAAAACTTCACATAGATTATCCTGAAAGATGTCCTTTACTTTACTTTCTTACTCATATTATAAGACTTAGTCGAAACACAAAAATCATTCTACTATTGGTAGATGTGCACCAATACAATGAACCTTTACGAGAAGTCACCGTCAAAGACTTAGTCGAAACACAAAAATCATTCTACTATTGGTAGATGTGCACCAATACAATGAACCTTTACGAGAAGTCACCGTCAACCCCATCATTTTTGGGCTGTTTGTGATATCTTGGTAATTTTACGTTCAGTAATTTGCGTTTACGATAATAGCTTTATAGAGATGTATATTAGGGTTAGCAATATGTCACAACAACAACACTTTGATAAAGTAAAATGTAATGACGCTGACGCATAATGAAAAAAACAAAATTAAAATAGTCGCTCGCTTTTAACTCGAGCGTAGTCTACACATGACTTATTTTTGCGTGTGAATTATCTTTGCTTATTATCATTATCGAACCCACTCCGATTTCTGAGGTACTTCTAATTTACGTCCCAGAGTCAAGGAGGAGACATGAAAGTTGAAATTTGACTGGTGCAAGAAGAGAACCCCTGCCTCGCCATCAACGCACCAGCAATTTAAGAACGGGTGCTTGCACCAGTACCCCTGGGGCTTAGACAGGTAGGGTACACTTCTTGATCCCAGTCTTGCCCTGACCTACTCACAAAGATTATCTGTCTTCTAGGCCCCAAAACTTCAGGACTCAACCTGTCCTTCCCTTCCCACCTATGGACACCCACCCACAGGGAGCTCGGACCAGACAACAGTCGTACTCCCACACAACGGCATGGTAACAAAAGCAAAAAGGTTTATTTACAATATAATCCAGATATGAAGGCTGAAAAGCCGGAAGACAGTAGGGCTATATACATAGCTCGGATGATCGAGGAAAGAAGAGCTAGAGATGATCCACTATTCATCAGGCAGCATGTGATATCTATTCTGTGCGTCAGTCCAGTCGTTGCAGTGCACTCACCCGGATAACTCCAAGTACAGCGGCCTTCCAAGATGTAGCCCCTTCCTGTGTTCTCAAAGTCCCAGGTGATTACCAAAGTCGAATGGCCATTCTAATGTCCAACAACAGAATGTCCTCACTACAAAGTTCACTGATGCCGTCACCTCGTGACGCAACTAACACCACAGAGTTCTCACAAGCTGTCCTATAGGGCGACCCTAGGGATCTAGGCGTCTCCTAGGATGGTCTGAACTGCAGCACAAACACTGGAGCGTGGTAGCTCCTCACAATCACTAAAGTCAAGTAGACCCGGCTGGGTCTGGAAAAATCTCACACATTCCATCGCCATACAATAATAGCAAATAGTCAGTTAGGCGATACTCAACCTGAGTAATGTAACATCAGTCATACAAGAAGTCTTCACTCCGGCAATAGAGTCTGTTGCCATCTTGGGAAATCGTATAAGACTCATAGGATCAAAATCAAACTAGACGAATGGTTGTAGATCGCATCTGGATCGGTCAACTCAAGTTTCGTCGGACTCTCAACTGCTGCATCCGATAGTACGGGCAGTTATGTCTCAATATATTCACTCTTGTGCTCAGATAGTTGAATACCTCGTAGGAGTGCTCCCAGTATAGAAACACTCTAAGTCAGATGTAGTTTCACTGGAATGAGCTGTTTCATATTCTTCTATCAAAA
>JACEFZ010008931.1:0-85000 GCA_014155875.1 Cepaea nemoralis | reverse complement strand
ACGTGAATAAAGAAGTTGTTCAAAGTCCAATATTTGAATTAACAACAGACATTCGAATTATAACCCAAAGGGGTTGAACAGAATTGCCACATCATGATGTGACTTGGGTCGACTCTGCTAATGATATTCCTCCATGCCATCGTCTCATTCCATCCAGCATCATTTCTTTCGGTCTGCCTTTGCCTCTTTTCCCACTGCTCTCGCCAGCCGTCACAACGTTCTCAAGTGCCACTTTTCTCGTCACATAACGAAAGAATGCTGCATGTCTCTTTCCAGTAGTTGTATATAATGTTCAACTTTCGTTGACCTCTTCCGGGCAATCGTTGTTAGTTACTCTGGCAGTCCAAGTATTCGCAACATTCGTCTCAGGAGCCACATGTCCGTTGCTTTCAATCTCTTTCTAATGTATACATTTGCGTTGCATGATTCACTGTCATACAGAAAAACTAGGTCTGTATACCATTTCAGTACTTTCTTTCTGACATTAAATGATTGTGACTTATTGCATAAGAAAAATTTTCTGAAATGCAGCTTGTCCTACACTTATTCTGCTTTTAATTTCTTTCACGCATTTTCCATCTATTGTTATTATTGCTCCTAAGTTTGTAAGTGTGTCTAATGTGTTAAGTATTTTCACTTATATTGCTTTATCACATTTTGGTGTCATCCTATTCTTCGATATAACCATTGTTTCTTTCTTTTTTTTTCCTTTTTTTTTTAAATTCTAGGAAAGTCCTTTTTTACACTCTATATTACTATAATGTCCACAGTTGTAGATTTTTGTTTTTTGTATTTTCACTTATCAATGCTGTGTCATCTATACAACGTAGATTCTTTATATTATGACTTCCAACATGTATTCCTCGCCTCTCTTTGATTTCAATTTTCAATTCTTCGCTACAGAGAGTGAAGAGATCCTGCGACAAAACACAGCCACATCTCACTCCTTGCTTTATATGTTCATAAATGTCCTCTTGATGTCCAATGTCAATTGCTACTGCTTGATTCCAGTAAATTTGTTTTATTATTATGAGATCTTTCCCATCAATGTTTATATCTTCCAACGTTTTAATTATTTCATCGCGTTTCACGTTACCATATGCCTTAGTCATCATCATCATCATCATCATCATCTTCCACTTCTGCCGTCAAGCGTCGTGGGGAGGAATAATTTGCGTTCCAGCGCCCGGTGGACGGCACTGGATAGTGTCATTCCGTGTGGTTGTACAATGTCTCTGATGTCGTCAATCCATTTTCTTCTTGGACGTCCTCGTGGTCTCGTCGCAGATGATCTTTGATGTAGGCTAAGGCCAGTGATGGTAGTTGCTGATGTTGCATTCTAACGACATGGCCAAACCACTTGATCTTCTGTCTTTCAATAAATGTGGCACAAGGTGTTGATCCCACAGTCTGTCTGATAGTAGCATTTCTTACTCGGTCTCGGATTGTTAAGTTGGCAGCTCTCCTCAGGCATCTCATTTCGCAGGTGTTGATTTTGCGAAGGTGTAATTTGGATAAAGTCCAGGTTTGAGATTGATAGCATAGGGTTGGTGTGAATATGCTGTTTATTATCTGTCGTTTTGCGGACATGGGTATGTTTGGATGCTTCAGTAAGGGTGATAGTTGATATGTAAGTGCACTAGCTTTTTGACATCTGATTTCAATTTCTCTGTCCAATCTGCCGTCTTCTGTGATCATACTTCCAAGGTATTTGAATTCTTTAACTTGTTTCAGAGGTGTATTATTTATCTGTATACTTAGTGGGCCTGGCGATCTGCTAACTTGCATTACTTCGGTTTTGGCTGTGTTTATACTCATATTGTATCTGCTGCAGGTTGAACTCAGATTAGTAATATGATTTTGTAGTCTGCCCTCATCGCTGTAAAACAGGCACTGATCGTCTGCAAATAGAAGTTCATTTATTCCTTGTGGGTCAGTTGTTTCATCTGGAGTAAAGAGTTCTAAATTTTCTGAATCTGTTCTGTCGATACTTGCTTCTTTGGAAATTCTGTCCATGTAGATATTGAATAGCAGGGGAGAGAGCACACATCCCTGCCTCACTCCTGTATTGACTGTGAACATATTTGATATACCTTCTTGTGTTCTTACTGCACTTTGGCTCGAGTGGTACATGGCTATGATGTTTTCTAGCAGTTGCCCTTCTATCCCATAGTCTTCAAGAATGGTCCATAATTTGTATCTGTCTACTCTATCGAAAGCCTTTTCCTGATATGCCTTAGTGTAATCTATAAATCCCAAGAACATGTCTTTCTGTGTCTCTCTTGGAGGAGTGCATTAAATTGAAATTTAAAATTAAAAAAAAGAACGCTGAGAGCAAAATTGTATTATTCCAAAACAATGGTAAACATAAAACAAAACAGATGCCAAACCACATGAGGGTTTGAACACGTGCAACCGGTGTTGTAAGCCTGTGCACATACAAGTGTGCTAGCATCGCTCCAGTGTATGTAAATGTGCTTTGTGAATGTAAACTCGGACTTTTAAAAGAACTATTATACTAATATACATATATTTTCTTCTTGCCTTAAATCGATCTTGGCTCAGACAAAGTGTCATTAGGTCTAAACCTCAAATGGAACATGCTTCTATAGAATTCCACACCAAACAAGATTAGGGCATTACTTCTCAATGATTGTCGACCTCTAGCCATTCACTTCTAATTAATCCATGCTGGCTTCTGGATTCACGTAACCCCGGGCTAAACATGCAGATCTGTAGCCTCATTCACGTCGGGAGCTGGCTCAAGCCAAGCAGTAGACCAGTCGATAGAGACAGTAAGTCAGTTAGCAAATAATAGACTCCCAGACAGCTAGACAATAAGTAAGATGGCGAATAATAGACACACAGGCAGACAGACAAGTAAGATGACAAATACTAGACACACAGGCAGACAGACAAGTAAGATAACAAATAATAGACACACAGGCAGACAGACAAGTAAGATGACAAATACTAGACACACAGGCAGACAGACAAGTAAGATAACAAATAATAGACACACAGGCAGACAGACAAGTAAGATGACAAATACTAGACACACAGGCAGACAGACAAGTAAGATGACAAATACTAGACACACAGGCAGACAGACAAGTAAGATAACAAATAATAGACACACAGGCAGACAGACAAGTAAGATAACAAACAATAGACACACCGGTAGATAGACAACAAGTAAGATGGCATATTATAGACACACAGGTAGACAGACAAGTAAGATGACAAACAATAGACACACAGGTAGATAGACAACAAGTAAGATGGCATATTATAGACACACAGACAGACAGACAAGTAAGATGACAAACAATAGACACACAGGTAGATAGACAACAAGTAAGATGGCATATTATAGACACACAGGCAGACAGGCAAGTAAGATGATAAATAATAGACGCACAGGTAGATAGACAACAAGTAAGATGACATATTATAGACACACAGGCAGACAGACAAGTAAGATGACAAACAATAGACACACAGGCAGACAGGCAAGTAAGATGACAACAATAGACAAACAGGCAGGCAGACAAGTAAGATGACAAACAATAGGCACACAGGTAGATAGACAACAAGTAAGATGGCATATTATAGACACACAGGCAGACTGACAAGTAAGATGACAAACAATAGACACACAGGTAGACAGGCAAGTAAGATGACAACAATAGACACACAGGCAGGCAGACAAGTAAGATGACAAACAATAGACACACAGGTAGATAGACAACAAGTAAGATGACATATTATAGACACACAGGCAGACAGACAAGTAAGATGATAAACAATAGACACAGGTAGATAGACAACAAGTAAGATGGCATATTATAGACACACAGGTAGATAGACAACAAGTAAGATGACATATTATAGACACACAGGCAGACAGACAAGTAAGATGATAAATAATAGACGCACAGGTAGATAGACAACAAGTAAGATGACAAACAATAGGCACACAGGTAGATAGACAACAAGTAAGATGGCATATTATAGACACACAGGTAGATAGACAACAAGTAAGATGGCATATTATAGACACACAGGCAGACAGACAAGTAAGATGACAAACAATAGACACACAGGCAGGCAGACAAGTAAGATGACAAACAATAGACACACAGGTAGATAGACAACAAGTAAGATGACATATTATAGACACACAGGCAGACAGACAAGTAAGATGACAAACAATAGACACACAGGTAGATAGACAACAAGTAAGATGGCATATTATAGACACACAGGCAGACAGACAAGTAAGATGACAAACAATAGACACACAGGTAGATAGACAACAAGTAAGATGACAAACAATAGACACACAGGTAGATAGACAACAAGTAAGATGACAAACAATAGACACACATGCAGGCAGACAAGTAAGATGACAAACAATAGACACACAGGCAGACAGACAACAAGTAAGATGACAAACAATAGACACACAGGCAGACAGACAAGTAAGATGACAAACAATAGACACACAGGTAGATAGACAACAAGTAAGATGGCATATTATAGACACACAGGCAGACAGACAAGTAAGATGACAAACAATAGACACACAGGTAGATAGACAACAAGTAAGATGACAAATAATAGACACACAGGTAGATAGACAACAAGTAAGATGACAAACAATAGACACACAGGCAGACAGACAAGTAAGATGACAAATAATAGACACACAGGCAGACAGACAAGTAAGATGACAAACAATAGACACACAGGCAGACAGACAAGTAAGATGACAAATAATAGACACACAGGTAGATAGACAACAAGTAAGATGACAAACAATAGACACACAGGCAGACAGACAAGTAAGATGACAAATAATAGACACACAGGCAGACAGACAAGTAAGATGACAAACAATAGACACACAGGCAGACAGACAAGTAAGATGACAAACAATAGACACACAGGTAGATAGACAACAAGTAAGATGGCATATTATAGACACACAGGCAGACAGACAAGTAAGATGATAAATAATAGACGCACAGGTAGATAGACAACAAGTAAGATGACAAACAATAGACACACAGGCAGACAGACAAGTAAGATGACAAACAATAGACACACAGGTAGATAGACAACAAGTAAGATGACAAACAATAGACACACAGGTAGATAGACAACAAGTAAGATGACAAACAATAGACACACAGGCAGACAGACAAGTAAGATGACAAACAATAGACACACAGGCAGACAGACAAGTAAGATGACAAACAATAGACACACAGGTAGATAGACAACAAGTAAGATGACAAACAATAGACACACAGGCAGACAGACAAGTAAGATGACAAACAATAGACACACAGGCAGATGGACAAGTAAGATGACAAACAATAGACACACAGGCAGGCAGACAAGTAAGATGACAAACAATAGACACACAGGCAGATAGACAAGTAAGATGACAAACAATAGACACACAGGTAGATAGACAACAAGTAAGATGGCATATTATAGACACACAGGCAGACAGGCAAGTAAGATGACAAACAATAGACACACAGGTAGATAGACAACAAGTAAGATGACAAACAATAGACACACAGGCAGACAGACAAGTAAGATGACAAACAATAGACACACAGGCAGATAGACAAGTAAGATGACAAACAATAGACACACAGGCAGGCAGACAAGTAAGATGACAAACAATAGACACACAGGCAGACAGACAAGTAAGATAACAAACAATAGACACACAGTTAGATAGACAAGTAAGATGACAAACAATAGACACACAGACAGACAGACAAGTAAGATGACAAACAATAGACACACAGGCAGATAGACAAGTAAGATAACAAACAATAGACACACAGGCAGATAGACAAGTAAGATGACAAACAATAGACACACAGGCAGACAGGACAAGTAAGATGACAAACAATAGACACACAGGCAGACAGACAATTAAGATAACAAACAATAGACACAGGCAGATAGACAAGTAAGATGACAAACAATAGACACACAGGCAGACAGACAAGTAAGATGACAAACAATAGACACACAGGCAGATAGACAACAAGTAAGATGGCATATTATAGACACACAGGCAGACAGGCAAGTAAGATGACAAACAATAGACACACAGGCAGACAGACAAGTAAGATGACAAACAATAGACACACAGGTAGATAGACAACAAGTAAGATGACAAACAATAGACACACAGGCAGACAGACAAGTAAGATGACAAACAATAGACACACAGGCAGATAGACAAGTAAGATGACAAACAATAGACACACAGGCAGGCAGACAAGTAAGATGACAAACAATAGACACACAGGCAGATAGACAAGTAAGATGACAAACAATAGACACACAGGTAGATAGACAACAAGTAAGATAGCAAGTAATTCACACACGGGTAGATAGACAAGTAAGATCAGAAATAATAAACACAGAGGTAGGCAAACAGGTACGATGGCATATTATAGACACACAAGTAGATAGACAACAAGAAAGACGGCAAGTAATAGACACACAGGCAGACGGACAACAAGTAAGATGGCAAATAATAGACACACGGGCAGACAGACAACAAGTAAGATGACAAACAATAGACACGGAGGTAGATAGACAACAAGTAAGATGGCAAGTAATAGACTCACTTGGTGACAGCTGGCAAGATCGAAGGGAAGAGACCAAGGGAAAGACCGAGAATTAAATACCTGGATGGCTTGACAACGTGGCATGATCGAAACAGGAACACGGAGCTCATCCACGACTCTGGTGATCGAGTGAAATGGCAGAACATGACCGCCCACGCTTATCGGCATGGCACATGATGGATGGATGGATGGAATAGACACACGGGCAGACAATAAGTAAGACTCGAGGTATGGTGTTCGCCTCGAGTGCTGGAGGTCCCGGGTTCAAGCCCCTAGAGGGCCGGTATTTTTTCACGTGGACTTCTAGTAACAAAATTTCCCCTGGTCTCTGGGTAGTGAGATCGAACGCCCGCGTGTACTGTTGCCCCCGTAAAAAATTCCTTGTCAGTTGAAAATCGAAAAAGGGTAGCCAAACAGCACTGCCCGGGCAAAATTCTGAGTTAAAAATCTACCAAAAGTATTTCGGATCCTCGCCGGTGCTACGGAGTTCGTGCACTGAGCTGAGATTTTCCTGATTCAGATTTGAGTTAGGAGTAGAGCGGAGCACTTATGGGTTACACCCGTGTGCTGTGATGCTGATCCGTCGACTAAACTAACTAAACTAAACCAATAAGTAAGATGGCAATTAATAGACACACAGGAATAAAACAACAAGTAAGATGGCAAATAATATGCACACAGGCAAAATAGACAATAAGTAAGATTGCAAACTATAGACACACTGACAGATAGACAAGAAAAATAGCAAATACTAGACACACAGACAGCTAGACGATAGGGAAGATAATAGACATACAGGCAGCTAGATGATAAGTTAAAATGTTAGTTGCATATCCTTTACAGAACGTCGCAGTCAACACTAGCATTATTTGCTGTTGTTATCTCTTGGCCAGTTTACGTTCAGTAGTGTCAGAAAATCAAAACAGTGTTTTTCCGTAGTGAATTTGAATAACGAAGACACAAACAATACATGGCGCGATCTATTGCCTGCTATATTTCACTGCATCTCGTCCGATACATACTGCAGAAATCACACAACATAAAGTAAGATAACTAGATAAATCATTCAAACTTAAAAATACACATGTTCGCACAGCAATTTCAACTGTCGACCAAGGTAATTTTAAACTAACTATCATGTCTTTTTGTTTGCACAAAACTGGCTATGTAGATTAATCATGATGGCTACTGCAAACTTTAACAAGTGACTATTTTTGTGTGTGTGTTAAACGAAACGCGAAACGCATTGTGTCTATCAATCACATGACTGGTTTCCAAAACTTGCCGTGCAATCGCTGACGCAGGAGGTTTGTGGAGTGTCGGCTTGGCCAGGTTTCCATCACCTGTATGTGATTAATCTACATGGGCCAGTTATGTGCAAACAAAAAGACATTATAGTCAATTTAAAATTACCGTGGTAGACAAGTGAAATTACTGTGCGAACATGTGTATATTTCAGCTTGAAGGATTTATCTAGTTATTTTACTTTATGTTGTGTGATTTCTACAGTATGTACCTGACGAGATGCAGCGAAATATGCCAGCCAATAAAACCTGCAGTCTATTGTTTGAGCATTCATTATTCAAATTTAGTAGTTTGCCATTGCTGTCTGAACGACCGGCATCCATACCAGTTTGTAAAATACCAACGCAAGACAGTCTGCTGTCAAATCGCCAGCAGCGGTGTTTCGAACGCGGGTATGTGGGATTACGAACTGCGCCCGTAACTCCTTCGCCACGAAGGATTATAAGTAGGATGGACATAAGAGACACACGGGCAGATAGACAACAAGTAAGCTGGCAAATACTAGACACACAGGCAGAAAGGCAACAAGTAAGCTGGCAAATACTAGACACACAAGCAGATAGACAACAAGTAAGCTGGCAAATACTAGACACACAAGCAGATAGACAACAAGTAAGCTGGCAAATACTAGACACACAAGCAGATAGACAACAAGTAAGCTGGCAAATACTAGACACACAAGCAGATAGACAACAAGTAAGCTGGCAAATACTAGACACACAAGCAGATAGACAACAAGTAAGCTGGCAAATACTAGACACACAGGCAGAAAGGCAACAAGTAAGATGGCAAATAATGGTCAATTTAAAAAAAAAATCGCTTAAAAGTCGACAGGGTCGACTTCATTGCACCGGGTTTTTATCCCATATGGCTCAGTCTCATTCCGCTGCGCAGAAAGCGTCGCTAAAAAAAAAAAACGATCTCCGTAGCTCCAGCGACGACCTCCAGGAGTTTCCGAAAACAATGCACTCGTGAACCGAAGGTCGCGGCTCGTAATCGAACCCACAACCTTCGGAGCCCGAGTCAAACGGCTTGACTACTTCGCCACGGCGACTCCCAAATAATGGTCACACAGACAGATAGGCAACAAGTACGATGACAAATTATAGACATACAGGTAGCTAGACAACTTGGTAGAAAAGCAGGTAGGCAGACATGCTGACAGGTAGGCAGTTAGTAAAGGCAACACGTAGACAGACAGATAGATAGGCATGTAAGCATACACGTATACACATGCATACATACATGCACGCACAAATGCGCATGCACACATGCACAGATACACACATATATGCAATACAGCAGTGCACATTAATAATGAGACTTATTATTTACGAACAATTAGAATGGCACGCAGAAAAATATAATGTAACTTGTGAACGATATAAGAATAGAACGAATCGGAAATTCACAAAAGAATGCCAATGAAACGGAAACAAAATAAAAAATCTTAAATACGACAAGCATAGTGCGTTATCATCATTATCACGTGTCTTGCCAGAAGGCATTCATATCTTTCAACAGACCACAATCCTTGGTATTGTGGGGCAATCTCAATTGGTAATATTTCTCCGTGTCAGTGGCTTAGATCATTCAGCATAATTTCTTCCAGGCTGTCATTGCTTCATTTGCCATTGAATATTCCGGAGGCCACAATGTTTGCCACTGCCAATTGAGTTCAGAGGTTACGTATGGTACCTCTTACCTGCCAATGGTCATGTCGCAGAGTTTGGAGAGATTTTAAAGAGATTAGTAGTATGAATCTTCGCTGACTGTTGAATGAAGGGACGGAGCACGTATGGGAATGTCCTGAGTGCAATGATGTCGGTTCTTAATTCAACTCAACTCAACTCAACTTCAAGAGATAGCTGCCAAACCAACTAACCCAACTTGTCTCAGTGACCACTAGCCACTATCAATACTGCTCCATGGACGCTTATTCTACCCATTCACGGCTAACCACTTTATCAAGGGTGGGGCATTTGTTTTCTACCAAGGACCATTAGGATATGTATAAGATTATTCGCTGGACTTAAACATTACCGTGCTCAAACATTTAATTAACTCACCCATGTTGTGATGGGTTGAAACTGCCTCTCTTTAGTGAGGCGTGCTGTTAGTGGACATTGATGTTGTTGCTACTCTAACTGCTTGTCCAGGTTTGCGTCTGTCAGTATGGAGCGCAGCCGACACTTTGTGATAGTAAGTTTTGACAGAAAAAAAAACTGCTCGCAGCTGTAAGTTGTTCCGAACACAGATGCATGTTTCAGTGTATGTCTCCTCAAAGTGAAAATTATATCATTGCTTATGTAACGTTTACAGGGCTCAAGCAATGAGGGTTGCTGTATTCAGCGTTCAGCTCATCATCACTTTGCAGCTGAATAATTTCGTTCTGTAGGTTGTCAGGCAGATCAGCTAGTTCCAAATTCAACGGTGTCACAAAAATGTTCAATTTCATTTGTTTATTTGTAACGTCCATGAATATTTTTTCATTAAAAGCCTAAAGTAATTTAGCACACACACTAGCATATTCAAGTATCGTAAAAGGCGTTTGCACTCCCAGAGTGGGGCCAGACCAAATGATTTCGCGGGCCGTTTATGATCCGCCGGTAGTACTTTTCCTACCACCCGCCACCTGGCGGGCGCGCCTAGAAGTACGAGATGCTTACTCTTTAATCTGCCAAAACCTGTTTAATTCAGTTTTACTTAAAAATTTAAACTACTCTATAATTTGATATATATACGACAATCGATAATCGTATTCTATAGAACATAAATAACCAGAGAGGAACTGAAATACGTTTTAAAGACGATAAATGTCTAGATAAAATTGTCTGCACATTATTTTTAATCGACAAAATGCATTCTGTGGTTATGTAATGGGTAAAAAGGCATCGGAAATATCAGTGGCAGAAAAGGCAGGGACAGACCGAGAGAAATGATACTGGAAGATCTGCGACGGCGTTGTAGAGAATAGTATACATTCTATTCACCTATAAATAGAATTGATCCAAGGATCGTAACCTAATGGAGATATATGAACATTTACGCCAGTCGACATGACATATGGTAATGATGATCATGATGTTGATAGCTTAAACATCATGTAATGAGTAAATCAATGTTGAAGCTAATCAGCACTCCGCTTTTCTCTTTCTTTTAATGCTCTGCCGACAGACGTTGGTAAGCATTCTCATCACAACCAGTGTTCTCAAGTGATAGTTAGTGGTCTGTGTCAGGAGTAAATAAGTCACAGAAACTACAACCCCTGTGACAGCGCTATCATTGATTGTTATCAGATTGACACCCGCCACTGAAATCCGGCTTAATCATTAGAATTCCCAAAGGGCACATGCAGGAAACACAAGACACCCACAGGCTAAACTAGACGCGCTAATAAGGCCTGATTTCTCTTTTTCCTGTTTGGAAGATAATGCGAGATGATCCGCAGTCAGTGCAAGGAGGCCGCTCACGACATTCACACAACTCTCGTGGGAATTAAAGGCCCATTTACTTCATTCTGTTGTTAGTTGTTTAAAATTCTGTCACAGCTTGTTTCCACGGCTCTTTATTTGAATTCTTTATCAGCACTACGCAGCGATTCAGTTAAAAAGTACAGGGCCATTATTAAACGTATATCGCTTATATTCGTCATCACCATCAGCGTAAGCATCGATTTCATTAATACCATCATCACCAAGAGACTGGGCAGCTGGAAGGCACCACCCAGCTCCTGAGGTAGTTAATCGAATGTCTAGCCTTTTCGGAACAAGGAGGGTCTGTCAGCACGCTGCACATTATACAATTCCCTTGTCATTAAAAGACCAGGTCGGATTGGCCGTTTCCTAGGCTAAATATAAATTTTGAAAAACCAACCCACAAAAGAGTATTTATAACAGGTGTGATTCTTGTGTACATTCGTATGAATTCCTGTCGGTGGAATGGAGTTTGTGCAGCGAGCTGATTGTCTCTTTCTATGATCTATTGGGGGAGGGAGAGGGAAGGAGAGAGAGAGAGAGAGAGAGAGAGAGAGAGAGAGAGAGAGAGAGAGAGAGAGAGAGAGAGAGAGAGAGAGAGAGAGAGAGAGAGAGAGAGCTGATCTCTGATGTTATTTCTAGTGTTGCCATCCTCTTCAGACTACAGATTTCTGGGCAGAGAGACAGCAGCAGACAGCGAGAGCGGATGTTTGACAGCCTTGTGTCATGGCACCAAAGCGTGTTAGGACACGAATTGAAACCTGCTGTTGAAGATCTCAAGATGCAGAGAAGCATAATCGCCCACACCAATCTCCAAGGCACTTCATGGTGATGTCTTCAGTGGTAGGTCTATGCACGTCTAGGCAATGTTGGTTTTTTTTTCTTTCTGCAATCTGTTCGTCGCTTGAAGTGAAGAATCGTTTTGGAGTCTTGATGTCTATACAGGTGGAATTGACACCTGATGAATTGGCAGCACAGGCTAGAGATATCTTGATAACTGCAGCCAAAGATTTAATACCTACCAAGAAAAGCAACATAAGCAATGGATTACATCAGGCACATTAGAATTAATAAAACAACGAAGGGAACTGAACCAGAAAGGAGGTGAACCCAATAACAGCAGGATGAAGTATAAATCTTTAACTCGAGAAATAAGAAAGAACACAACAAGGGCAAAATCCAATATATACAAGATTGCCGTACCAGAATAAAGCAATATCATAAGACTGGAATAGATTACGAAATGTTCAAAGAATTGAAGTTATTGACAAGAAATTTTCCACCTCAATTGAATTTTATCTGTGATAAGTTGGAAAATACCTCAACAGAATCTAGACAAATTCTAGAAAGATGGCAGGAATACTGCAGTGGAATATATGATATGAATGAAAGTGAGGATATTAATAAGATACATGAACCAATGACAGCAGAGACAGAACCTGAACCCTCATTAGATGAAATTGCATGGGCAATAAAGACTGGTAAATCACCTGGATGTGATGAGATAGCAGCCATCCATCATGTGCCATGCCGAAAAGAGTGGGCGGTCATGACTCGCCATTTCACTCGATCATCAAAGTCGTGAATCAGCTCAGTGTTCTTGTCTCGACCATGCCATGTGGCCAAGCCATCCAGGTATTTACTTCTCGGTCTTCCCCTTTGTCTGTTCCCTTCGATCCTGCCAATTGTCACCAAGTTTTCCAATTCATTTCTTCTCATAACATGTCCAAACATTTTTGACTGTCTACATCTAATTTCTCTAATCAATTTACGATTTTCATTTGTTTCCTGTAGTACTTGGTCATTTGTTTTTCTGTCTGTCCATGGAATTCTTTGCATTCTCCTCAGAAACCACATTTCTACGGCCATCAGATATTTTTCAGCTTGACTGCTCATTGTCCAAGTTTCACATCCATACAAAAGTACAGGCTCTATGTAGCACCTCAACACACTTTTTCTCGTTTCAATAGACATCTTTTTATTGGTCAGTATGTTTTTCATCTTGCTACTTTCGCCATGGCGATTCTTGTTCTAATCTCTTCAAGGCATCTCCCATCAGATGTTATGACTGTTCCGAGATAATTGTAACGATTCACTTGTAGAAGAATATTCTCATTTACCTGTATATTACATTGTGGTGCTTCTTTCTTCCTAGTGACGACCATAATCTGTGTCTTTTTACAATTTAATTCTAACCCCAGTTGCTCACTGTGTGCAACAACCGCATCTACTAATTGTTGCAGATCCTGCTCATTGTTTGCTATCAATACTGTATCATCGGCATATCTAATGTTATTGATGTTTCGTCTTCCAATGATGATTCCATTTATATCTTCTACATTTCTGAAAATATTTTCACTATATAGGGAACAAAGATCTGGAGACATTACACACCCCTGTCTCACACCTCTCTTAATAGGCTGATATTGTCCTACTTCATTATCAATGCTTATGGCAGCTTGTTGTTTCCAATATATGTTTTTAATAAGTCTAATGTCTTTCCCATTAATTTGTAGGTCTGCAAGCATATCTACCATATTCTCATGTCTTACTCTATCGAAAGCCTTTGTGTAGTCAATAAAGCAAAGTTGTATGTATATCTTTGTTTACTTCTATAGAACGTTCAATAACTGATGCAGCATATTGTGGGATGTGGATTTTAATCTAAGAGAATATTTTGTTAAAAGTGTCTAGGGGATTTAGGTTTGATTCTCTGGTCACTGCTAGAATGCAAGGTGATCATGGAATTCTACCATAAACACAAGAAGGAAAATACTTCAATCCTGTTCATAACTGTTTTTATGTGTAATTCTCCATTCCCACTTATCACCTTGTTATTTCCTATAGTGTTAGAGGATATTGATTGTTTACAACATAAAAAACAACCACGATTGAACCACCATCAACACTAGACTTGACGTAAACGTCAACAATTTTGGACAAACAGTTCAGGCATTAAATCAAGATCTGTAGTAATATACATGAAATTGTAACGGCCACATTAAATGTCCAGAACAGGCATGGGAATGATTTTCAATATGAAATAAAAAACACATTACCCACATTGTCCCCAGAAGAAAAAACAACAACCAATGTTATTACAAACAACACAACAACCACTAATTGGTTCTACATCTTTGAATTATTTTAGATAGATAATTGCAAAACATTGGTCTAAGTGCAGAAAATTCAACATATAAACAATTGTTTCTGACACCAGTTACAATTCTCATATTTAAAAAAAATAATGAGATGGTGTCGGAGTACTCAACCAAAACAACAACCACCTGTTAATTCTACCATTCACTGAAAAAAAAAAGCTACTGACCTTGCACATCCATGGCATGGAAGAAAAAAAAACACATATAGAAGCTTTGCTAGTACTAATAATTAAACTAATTATTTAATTACAGTCTTTTTCCTTAGGTGTTGCTGTCGGTTATTCTTCTCCAGTGCGAAGCAGATAATATCCATATTTATCCGGGCAGAAATAAATGTACTCACAGTCATGTTCTCCTTACATTATGTTCACTGAAGTTGGCTGGTGAATATTTATAATCCATAATCCAAGAATAGAATTATACACAAGCGCATATCCCCTCCGTGGGACTGAATTCAAGAATACTCTGTTGCAAGTGGGCTCTGTGGTCCAATTGAAATTGATGCCTAAGTCTGTCATACTTTCAGGAGCTCTTGCAGAAGGTTCTTCCCTAGATCATCTTATCGATGAAAAAGATGACGACTGTCCAACAGCTCGGTTTATGTTAACCGTTTCCCAATTTAGTTCAAAAGGCTTTCTCACACACCCGGTTCATGTTGATAGGCCATCCCACACTTGGTGATGGGGCAATTAGGCCGACATGGAACCAGAATAGAGTTCTGATTCATTCCATTTCAGTGTAGAACATACAATGGTGAGTCATTCATTTGGTTCATCTGGAATTTTGTCCAGGATTGATCTTCTGAAGGCATGGAACTGAAGAATAATAATTCCAACACACCAACTGGGAGTCGCACAACAATCAGATGATTTGTGTTGTTGCATGCGTAGAGGCATTTACTCCGCTAGCTTCTTTCGTATGGCCTTCTGATGGTGTTTCGGTTCAGAGATCTCGAGTGGATCTGGCTGCTTTTAGGGTGTTGTAGATTTGAACCTTGAGGTAATCTGGTTTCTAAGTTGTTTTTCAGTTGGTATTAAGTTGGTACCTTGGTTGTACTGGCTTATGTTGTTTCAGTGTCTCTTCACATTTGTTTGAGTTGGTGTGCGTATCTAGAACTTGGTGTTGAGTCTGCTGCTGTATGACTGATTGAAGTATTATTCAATCCTGAAAAGGAACTGGGAATATCCCATGGTTTCGATGACCTCGCGGATTGATGGCGTACCAGGCGGTAGCTCCTAGACATAAAAGTAGACGATACACTGTTGTCGGTGTATTGTGAATATCCATTTATCTTGATGGACAATTAAATACAGAGATCCATCCTGGATATCCTGACAGAAGTAGGACTATCAATCGCTGAGTGTCTCTCTTCAACAGGTCTTTCGCTGGCTAGGCAGCGAATAAACGTAGCAGTCAACTTTGATGTTTTTCTAGATCCAGACTATGGTTAGGACAGGTTGCCATTTATCACTTTCTGGATGTTGACCCAGGATCCAGTTTTAGTGATATAGTCCAACAAAATTCAAACCACCACTCGCTACTGTCTATACAAATGGATGACAAAAAATACATCACAGGCATTAATACTTTGTGGTCTGATAACATTTTCACAACACAATTACAAACAAAAAAGGGGAAGGAGATAGGAGTGGGTTTCCAAGTTCCATGTCCCTCCTTGCTTGTTGTAGAGCCATTCTGACCCTAAATGTGAGGAAGGTATCTTTCCACTCTATATCCCATTCTCCTGTTGTTACTGGGAGTATTAGATGAGGGAAGCCATTCTTTCCATCCAAACATGTTGATATTGCCTCTCTCGTACTTGAAGAGAATAACCTATACATAATCTCTGTTGTTTCTAATGCCTCGTCTTCTTTCCGTCGCTATAATCAGCATTAGGCCAAGGCTAATTAATTATGCACAATGATTCTTACATCCACATGATCATGTCCCCAGGGGTAACATTGAAAATGTACATTCCCACAGTAAAAAGTAACAATCAGGGCAGAATATAATTCTCATAACAGAGAAAAACAAACATGTACATTTCTCTTATATTAAGTACATGATAATCATACATAGTAATTAATCATAATGATAATGCAAGGAGCCTATGTTTTTGAATTTCCTCATCGGTTAATCCATAAAACTAAAACATAAATTGTTTCCCCTCACTGCTTACAGCAGCATGAGGTTAGTGAACGCTGTGATATATTTTGCCAAGTGCTGCTATTTGTAAGAGAATTTCTTATTTATTAGAAATGATTTATGCAGCCTGATAAGTGTTCGGAACATATAATATTATTCCAGTTGTCTACCCCCTTGGTGCAGTGTGGCTAAAGGCTTGGTTATATCATGCGTTTTCTTGTTTTGTTCTTGAATTTATATTCTCAAACATGGCATTTCCCTAGCAATATTTTATGAAATGATTACATGTACATCACCCATATTGAGTGGTTACTAATATGTTAACAAGAAGATTGTACCAAAATTTGGCACGATAGTTTTAAGTTACAGATCAGTAATTTAGGAAAACAATTTTTCCAACATGAAGCTATGTCTATCAGATAAGATGCGTTATCAATATGTTGCGTCCGCATGAAGAGAAAGTTTTTGAAATGTGCTTCTGAAATGAGTTGAATACTCTACAGTACACATAATATTTATAGATTATAAGCATTGCTAGTGGGATATAGGTTTACAATGGCTATAAGAGATTGTAACATAGAAATTAGAAATTGTACGTATGGAAATTTCTGACAGCGTGGTACAGCATGGCGCTCAGTAGTAACAATCCATCATACTCTAGTTTACAAGAATCATTGATTTAACATCTTAATAATTTTTATATTAACACTATGGTATGTGTACCTTATAAAAATACATAAATACGTATTAATATATATATATATATATATATATATATATATATATATATATATATATATATATATATATATATATATGTATAGTATGTATGTATATATATATACAACAATAAGAAAGAGACAAACAGCTTTCTTTGGTCATGTAATGAGAAGAGAGGCATTGGAGAACATCGTGATAACTGGAAAGATCGAGGGGAAGAGAGGCAGAGACAGACCAAGAGAAATGATGCTGCATGGATTGAGACGGTGGCACGGAGGAATATCAGCAGCAGAGTTGATCCAGAAAACCAAAGACCGAGATCTGTGGAGAGCCATGAACGCATACGCCAGCTGGCAGGGCACTTGATGATGATGATGACGTATTAATAATGTAGATTTAACATACCAATTGGTGCAGAGAATGACATATTTTTAGGGCTAAAATCACCTATCCCCGAAGGGTATAACGTGTCTGACTCATTTGTCTACACTGACTAAAATGGCTATTCTTTTATCTTTGTTTAAAATCTAGCCGGTCTGGCCAGGTACGTGAACCAAACTAAGGCCAAACTTTAAACTAATGCAAAATAAATTAGGCTGCCCTACGAGTTAGTTTGGCTCTGTTTTCTTTCCCCAAAAGTAAGGTACGTAAACAGTAATTATTAGGGATTGGTATTTTTAAGGGCGTCAATGCTAGGAAAGGGTAAGGACGTTTTATTATTCTACACATATACACAGCAATTACTGTACCCTTTCCTTCTACAAACCCACATTGTTCTTCTCCTATTTCAGGTTGTATTTTCTTTCTCACTCGTTGCATGATAACTCATAGCAAAATTTCGTGATGTGACTCATTATACTAATTGTTCTATGTTTATCACATTCCAAGGCTCATGATTTCTTTGGGATTGCAATAAATACAGAATTACATAATACAGAAGGTATGTCTCCGGTATCATATAATGTGTTCAGCAATCTGGTGAATTGATCTATTCCATATTCGTCTAAAACTTCAATCATTTCTGTTGTGATGTTATCTGAACCGGGGGTCTTGACAGCTTTCATATGTTTAAGAACATTCCGAACCTCCATCTTCAAAATTGGAGGTCCTTCATTATTAAATTGAATATCATACTGTTCACCTCTGTTATCATCATAAAGGTTTTTCACATAATCTGACCATTCATGTAGAATCTGATCTTTTTCTATTATGATTTTGCCATCGTTAGTTTTTAGACAGCCTGCTGATGATCTTGTTCTTTTATTAGTAAGTTCCTGAATTCTTTTGTGCACTAATTTGGTAATTTGACTGTTATGTTGTTTTTCAATTTCTATGCAGTTTTTTCTCAAGCCATGCTTCTTTTGCCTCCTTACATAATATTCTGACTTGTCTGTAAATTTCTTCATATTTGGCAGGATTAGTTTTGTTGAGTCTTCTTGTCTCCATTACTTGTAAAATTTCTTCAGTCATCCATTTCTTACGACCCACCTTCTTTAATTTTGGAATAGATGTTTCTGCTGCCAAACTGATTGAATTCTTCAACAATTCCCACTGATAATCGACCCCATGATATAGGATCTCTAGATCAGACAATACATCAAATCTGTTCTGTACTTGTATGTTGAATTTGTTTTGTATTTGATGAGATACCAGCTGAACTAATTAAAGCAGGAGGAGAAGAAAGCTACAAATCTATGACTCATTATGTAAAAAGATATGGAAATATGGTATATGACCAACAGATTCTAAGAGAACTACGTTCATTCCAATATCCCCCCCCCCCCCCCACAAAAAAATGCAACCTGAAATTATGCACCAACTATAGAACTGTTGTCTTGATGTGACATGCAAGTAAAATTCTTCTAAAAATCATAGTGGGAAGAAAATGGAAGAAGAAATTAACGTGGTTAAAACTGGATTTAGACAAGGAAGAGGAACAAGAGATCACAATACCAACATGCAGAGAATTTAATGTAAACCTATTCTCATGTTTTGTGGATTATTCAAAGGCAATTGACTGTGTACAGCATCAGAAACTTTGGGAAATCATGAGGAATATGGGCTTTCCATCACATGAAATACAACTCATAAAAATGCTCCATCTAGACCAACAAGGAGCGGTTAGAATAGATGGCGAGACATCAGATTGGTTTGACGTCAAGCAAGGAGTCCGTCAGGGTTGTGTGCTGTCCCCCTGTATGTTTAACCTGTACGCCGAAAATATAATGAGAAATGTCAGAGATGATATAAACAGGGAGCTATATGATGCCCTAAATATCGGTGGTCATTTCATACCAGAGATTCGATATGCTGATGATACAGTATTGCTATCCACAACAGAGAATGGTATAGAAAACCTAATAACCTCAACCCAATTGAATAGTGAAAATCATAACTTATATCTTAATATAGCAAAAACAAAGATAATGCATACAGATAAAACTATTATGGAGAAAGAAATATATATTAATGAGGAAAAATTGAAGGTGGTGGAAAATTTTGAATATCTTGGGTCATTGATTACCAAAAATGGTGAAAGAAGTTAAAAGACGAATATCTATGGCTCTTCAAAGACTAAAACAACTGAATAAATTGTGGAGAGGGACAAACAGAACTACAAAAATGAGATTTTTAAGAGCATGCATCTTTCCCATTGCAACATACGCCTGAGAGACCTGGACACTTACTGAACAACTTGAACAGCGCATAAATGCCTTTGAATATAAATGTTATAGACGAGTTCTATGAATATCTTGGATACAGAAAAGAACAAATGCATGAATACTTTAAGAGCTGAATACTGAAGAAGGTTGGCTATTAAAGATGATAAAACAAAGAAATTGAAATGTTTTGGTCACTTTAAACGTCAGGAAAGTTGGGAGAGAACAATAAGGGGTATATGCCTGGGAAGAGAGGAAGAGGAAGGCCAAAGAGAAGATACGTGCAGGATGTGGCGAATGATCTCCAGATGGGTGTATCCGACGCGGGAAATCTTGCTTATGATCGAGAGGTTTTCCAGAACGTTGTAATGGGAGCGAGGTTCTGCAAAGAACAAGCTGCTCAATGAATGAATGTTCGTCACTTGTTAAGGGTTTTCCCTGTCTAGGAAATCTCAGGCCGTAAGGAATGGCTTAGCCTCTTTGTATAGCTTTCAGAAATGTTCAATGTTCTATTATTCCTTTCAGAATGTAATGGCTGTCTACTTGCTCAATGTCCTCACACAAATCACTCCATTAGTCGTTATACTTACCATCTATTTCCTTTTTAACTGTCTATACATGACAATTCCTTTTGAGATTTTATTATTCTTCCTTTTTTCAAAGCTAATTCCATCTTTTTGATTATTATCGTTTGTTATCAATGGTTTTCTAGCAGATGCATTATTTCTAACCACTACTTAGTCTTATTTGTTGCTTTTATAATTTTATATAACTTTTATTTTCTTGGGCGACGATCTATGTCCCAGTTATATTTTCGTTATTATTCAAGTATTAAAGTATTAAATAAGTAAATAAATAAGTAAACTAAAATAAATAAAAAGGTAAAAATAAAATAAAATAAGTAAAATAAATAAGTAAAAATATAAATAAGTAAATTGGTGTCAGGTCTTAGTAAGATATGACTGAGCTACCCTATGACAGTAATGGGATTACCTGTTTTCTGTTAGCGCCGAACGTTGGGCGGCGCTTACCAAACCCGACGCCCCAACGGCTTCGGGCGGAAGAGCGCAATTGGGAGGATATAAGCCTTATCCTGGTGCGAGGAAATGCAACCTAAAGACAAAATGTCATGGCAGGGCAGACCAGGCCCTAAGCCTTGGTTGGCAGCTGGTCTTTTATCGAAGCTCCGACAGGCGGACAGTTAAAGCATTGCTTTTCTAATCCGGCAGCTTCTGCAGATTGTCTTGTTCCAAATGTATAGGTGTTACCTTTCCTCTGGAGTGAACTAGGCAGGCCGAGAGAGGGCTCATGCTGTATGGGCAACACATGGTCTCCATATTTTAGCCCAGGCTTTGTGCTATGGAGAGGCAATAACTCCATCCCTGGTCTTAACCGGTCTCGGAATCAAAGCGAGAGGCAACTGTTATGGGTTATAAGTCCCTGTCAATTGGCGTAGACATGGGGCGCCATGCGTTGCCTCTGACGGTGAGAGACACCTACAGGTGTCACTGATCAGCTACCGCCCGCCTCAAGCTGGACAGCCCCCGGCCAATTGGGTGCTGATCCGCCACAGCCTGCCTGCTTCAATGGGTGCTTGGTGCTAGGACAAAATCTGTAAGCAGACTGTAAAACCAATGCACCAGGTACTAATAAAAAGGAAAATTGAAACCTCAAGCTACGGCTTGCAACCTGGAACGTGAGAAACATGTGTCAAGGATTTTCCAGTGACTTGACCAATATTGACGATGTGAGAAAAACGGCTGTGATTGATGCCGAACTCAATCGTCTTAACATTGATATTGCTGGCCTGCAGGAGACTCGCCTCGCTGAGGAAGGGTCACTCAGGGAAAATAATTACACCCTTTTTTTTTGGAAGGATATAGGGCAGGCAGAAACAAGGCAACACGGGGTGGGCTTTGCAGTGAAGAATTTGCTACTGGGAATGATTAAAATTCCAGCAGGCGGTATTGAAAGACTATTATCCCTGCGTATGGCAACCTCTTGTGGTTTTGCCACCATTATTACTGCATACGCACCAACACTCGATTCCTCTGATGATGAAGAGTTAGACTCCGTGATCAAGGTAGTTCCAAAATCCGACTACATTTACATGCTCGGTGATTTCAATGCTCGTGTGGGCAAGCACTCGAGTTCATGGCCAGTGTGCCTTGGAAAATACAACATCGGTCGCATGAATGGAAATGGACAAAGGCTGCTGGAGCATTGCACCAGAAATTACCTATGTATTACAAACTCCATTTTGAAAACAAAAAGAGCTGTATAAGGTCATATGGAAACATTCAAGATCCAACCATTGGCACCAGCTGGACTTCATCATCACACGGTGACAACATATGAACCATACATCATTGACTCTAAGTTACCACAGTGCTGACTGTGATACGGATCATTCTTTGGTTGTTGCAAGGGTTAGACTAAGACCAAAGAGAATCTACGCAGCTAAACACAAATCTAGCTCCAGGAATAATATTATTAACACTCACGATCCTGAAAAGTGCTTTCAGTTTCAACAGCAACTTGGAAACGCTTTCACTGATACACCAGAAAATTGTACAGTGGGGTAAACTTAAGGAAACTCTTTATAAAACTGCCGTAGGGGTATACGGCACTGTGGATCATAAGAGGCAGGACTGGTTTGCGGCAAACAGCCAGACTCTGCAGCCCTTGATTGATAAGAAGAAGATAGCTCTCTTAAGAAACAAGGAAAGACCAACGCGTAACACTCTGAGTGAGCTGAAGCAAGCTAGGAAGGATGTGCAAAAGGCTGCCAGGCAGTGTGCAAATGACTATTGGATCAAGTTATGTGAGTCCATTCAAATGCAAGTGATAAGGGAAACATAAGAAGCATGTATGAAGGGATAAAGAAAGCCTGTGGTCCAATGATCAAAAGAAGTGCACCATTGAAAACCTTGACTGGAGAAATCATCACTGATAAGAAACAGCAGATGAATAGATGGGTAGAGCACTATTTGGACCTTTACTCAAGTGAGACCAAACTAGCGGATGATGCCCTCAACGCCATAGAGGCCCTACCAACTCTTGACCACCTGGACACACTTCCCACCATAACAGAAGTTAAGTGTGCTATAAATGAACTTGCATCTGGCAAGGCTCCAGGTAAGGATGGGATTCCAATAGAGGTTATCAGGAGTGGGCAAGACACACTCACTCTACAGATCCACCAGCTAATAGAGCTATGCTGGCGAGAAGGACAAGTCCCACAGGATTTCAAAGATTCAATCATCATAACACTGTACAAGAACGAGGGCGATCGGAGCGACCGCAACAACTATAGGGGTATCTCACTTCTGTGTATTGTTGGAAAAGTATTTGCCAGAATTGTTCTGCGCAGACTTCAAGTCCTAGGAGATCAAGTCTACCCCGAATCACAGTGTGGCTTTCGACAGAACCGGTCTACCATTGATATGATATTCTCATTGCGACAAATGCAAGAAAATGCCGTGAACAGAATCAACCACTGTTTATTGCCTTCATCGACCTCACAAAGGCATTTGATTTGGTCAGTCGTGAGGGTCTGTTCAAGGCACTAAAGAAGATTGGCTGCCCACCAACTCTTCTGTCCATTGTGGAATCGTTCCACACAGGCATGAAGGGTATAATCAAGTTTGATGGTGCAACTTCTGAAGAGTTTGAAATCAAGAGTGGAGTTAAGCAAGGTTGTGTACTAGCTCCCACCCTCTTTGGAATATACTTTTCACTTCTACTGAAATATGCCTTTCGTGATCAGGATGGTGGTATATACATTCACTCACGCTCAGATGGCGGCCTCTACAATGCTCAGAGATTGAAGGCCAAGACCAAAATTAGGAGGGTACTGATCAGATAGTTGCTTTTTGTAGATGATGCTGCAGTTACGACCCACACTGAGGAAGAATTACAATGTCTACTATCTGCATTCTTCAATGCTTGTTCTGAATTTGTTTTAACAATTAGCAAAAAGAAGACACAGATTATGTCACAAGGTGCACATGGGGTACCATCAATCTTTATTGACGACGCCGAACTAGAGATGGTAGACCATTTTACATATCTAGGATCAGTGGTAAATAGCAAATTATCCCTAGATCAGGAAATCAACATCCGGATTGGTAAGGCAGCAACAACAATGAACAGGTTAAGAAAAAGAGTCTGGAGAACAGGAAGCTTACTGCCAAAACAAAAGTCCTTGTCTATCAAGCCTGTGTCCTTAGTACTCTTCTTTATGGCAGTGAAACCTGGACAACTTACTCACACCAAGAGAAACGTTTAAACAGCTTTCATATGCGGTGTCTGCGAAGAATTCTTGGTATTAAGTGGCAAGACAAAATCACAAATACTGAAGTATTGGAAAGATCAGGTTGTGTGACGGTTTATTCCATGCTCAGTCTTCGTAGACTTAGATGGATAGGACATCTTAGGAGGATGGATGATGGTAGAATACCAAAGGACATCTTTTTTTGGTGAATTACAGATGGGTAAGAGATCTCAGGGTCGGCCTCTACTACGATACAAAGATGTGTGTAAGCGGGACATGATTGATACAGGCATTGATAATGCACATTGGGAGCAAGTCGCCGCTGAACGTGTTGCATGGAGGGCAAACATCTGAAATGGAATAAAGACAAAGGAGAAAATTATTGCAGATAAGTCACACACCGAGCGTGTGAGACGTAAGATGGTGCATGATGGTGGAAATGACCACGTGTTCACATGCACCCACTGTGAACGAACATTTACAGCGCGAATTGGCCTTATCAGTCACATTCGCTACCGCCATGGGTAATAGTTATTATGCCTTTTTTTGAAGCACAAACTATCGTCTGTCAAGGCGGCAAGGTGCCAATGGAAATAAGTAAATGGTTTCTGTCCATGCCTTGAGGGTATATGATGCTAGCTCCATATGTCTTGTACATTAATCGGCACTCAGTTGGTTATGTAGTCAATATTTCATTAGACGCCTTTACTTCCCAAAACACTTCCTGTAACCACGTTACACTTGGTCTACCTGGGAGCTCAGTTTAACTTTAAAAATGCCAGTCTTGGTGGGGATTCAAACCCATGGCCACGGGGCCAGCAGGCCAGTGCCAGGCCGCTACACTGAAGCGACTCCTTTACGGCGCTGCGGGTGGATGGTACATCCGTATGGTTGGCGCTACATGAGACTTGTGTAGGAAATAATGATTGTCAAACAACGTAACACATAACGGGTAGAATATTGTGTGATACATACCACATTCTCAATCTTGTAATTCCAAGAATCATGTATATACATACCCTCACTCTCGCTCGATCTCTATGAATGTAAGACGGGCCTGCATGCCCAATTTGTAACCCTTTGAAAATAAAGTTCATTCCTTCTCTCTCTCTCTCTCTCTCTCTCTCTCTCTCTCTCTCTCTCTCTTTCTCTCTCTCTCTCTCTCTCTCTCTCTCTCTCTCTCTCTCTCTCTCTCTCTCTCTCTCTCTATTTATTTCGCCCCCTCCCTCTTGCCCATCCCTCTCTCACCAATGAACTGCCCCTGTCTCCTACTGTCATACATTTCTCTGGGATATCTCGTGTCCTCGTGAGTATAATTAATCTTCGTGCCGTCTGTAGACGATGCTCGGATTAGCCCGGATTAGACGCTAGGGGGATACAAACATAATCTAGAAAAATTGATACTTCCCCAGTCTCGTTTACCCCCGTGTGTTGGGGTTTCCTTTCTACAGGGGCTCCCTGAAGTATCGAGAGTAAGGAATAAAGAACACAAGGTATAATCAACCCGCTTTACAAAGACTCGAAAAAACAGTTGCGTCTAGCAGTCTAACAGCCTTCATAAGCTAGCTATATGTATATATGTGCGCGCGCGCTCGTATATATATATATATATATATATATATATATATATATATATATATATATATATATATATATATGTGTGTGTGTGTGTGTGTTGTGTGTGTGTGTGTGTGTGCGCGCGCGTGTGTTTGTGTTGTGTTTTACAGAACGTTGCAGCCATAACATCATTTATTTGCTGTTTGTGATTTATTAGGAAATGAGCTGTTCGGTGGCTTGCTATTGCTTTGTGTACACACTGCGTTCATTCCCACGATATCAGAGCAAAGTCATGTTCACACATTTCCTGAGGCTGATGTACAACCCTCGTCCCGGTATATATGACCCCGGTACATGTGGCACCGGTACACATCGCCCTATTATACATGGCCCGGTACATATGGCACCGGCCCGGTACACATCGCCCTATTATACATGGCCCGGTACATATGGCCCCGGTACACATCGCCCCTTTATACATGACTCCGGTCATATGGCTCCGGTGCGTATGACCCCGCACACATGACCCCGGAACACATGACCCCGGTAAACATGGACCCGGTATAAATGATGATGGTACACATGGCCCCGGTCAACATGGCCCCAGTACACATGGCCCCAGTACACATGGCCCCAGTACACATGGTCCCAGTACACATGGTCCCAGTACACATGGCCACAGTGCACATGGCCCCAGTATACATGGCCCTGGTAAACATGGCCCCAGTACACATGGCCCCAGTACACATGGTCCCAGTACACATGGCCCCAGTACACATGGCCCTGGTAAACATGGCCCCAGTACACATGGCCCTGGACACATGGCCCCAGTACACATGGCTACAGTGCACATAGCCCCAGTACACATGGCCCCAGTACACATGGCCGCAGTGCACATGGCCCCAGTACACATGGCTCCAGTACACATGGCCCCAGTACACATGGCCCTGGTATAAATGGCCCCAGTACACATGGCCCTGGTATACATGGCCCCGGTATACATGACCCAGGTATATATGACCCAGGTATACATGGCCCCGGTATACATGGCCCCGGTATATATGGCCCAGGTATACATGGCCCCGGTATATATGACCCATGTATACATGGCCCCGGTATATATGACACAGGTATACATGGCCCTGGTATATATGACCCAGGTATACATGGCCCCGGTATATATGACCCAGGTATACATGGCCCCGGTATATATGACCCAGGTATACATGGCCCCGGTATATATGACCCAGGTATACATTGCCCCGGTATATATGACCCAGGTATACATGGCCCCGGTATATATGACACAGGTATACATGGCCCCAGTATATATGACCCAGGTATACATCGCCCCGGTATATATGACCCAGGTATACATGGCCCCAGTATATATGACCCAGGTATACATGGCCCCGGTATATATGACCCAGGTATACATGGCCCCTTTATATATGGCCCCGGTATACATGGCCCTGGTATATATGACCCAGGTATACATGGCCCCGGTATATATGGCCTTAGTATATATGGCCCTGATATAAATGGCCCCGGTATATATGGCCTGGAATATATGGCCCCGGTATATATGGCCCCGGTATATATGGCCCCGGTATATATGACCCCAGTATATATGGCCCTGTATATATGGCCCTGTATATATGACCCCAGTATATATGGCCACGGTATATATGGCCCCGGTATATATGACCCTAGTATATATGGCCCTGTATATATGGCCCTGTATATATGGCCCGGTATATATGGCCCATTATATATGGCCCGGTATATATGGCCCCGGTATATATGGCCCAGTATATAAGGCCCCGGTATATATGGCCCCAGTATATATGGCCCTAGTATATATGACCCCAGTATATATGGCCCTGTATATATGGCCCTGTATATATGACCCGGTATATATGACCCCATTATATATGACCCCGGTATATATGGCCCCGGTATATATGACCCAGGTATACATGGCCCCGGTATATATGACCCAGGTATACATGGCCCCGGTATATATGACCCAGGTATACATGGCCCCGGTATATATGACCCAGGTATATATGGCCCCGGTATATATGGCCCCAGTATATATGGCCCCTGTATATATGGCCCCGGTATATATGGCCCCCGGTATATATGGCCCCGGTATATATGGACCCGGTATATATGACCCTGGTATATATGGCCCTGGTATATATGGCCCCGGTATATATGGCCACCATATATATGACCCCGGTATATATGACCCCAGTATATATGGCCCCGGTATATATGACCCCAGTATATATGGCCCCGGTATATATGGCCCCGGTATATATGGCCCCGGTATATATGGCCCCGGTATATATGGCCCCAGTATATATGACCCCAGTATATATGACCCCGGTATATATGACCCCAGTATATATGACCCCGGTATATATGACCCCCGGTATATATGACCCCAGTATATATGGCCCCGGTATATATGGCCCCAGTATATATGGCCCTGGTATATATGACCCCAGTATATATGGCCCCGGTATATATGACCCCAGTATATATGGCCCAGGTATACATGGCCCCGGCATATATGACCCAGGTATATATAGCCCCGGTATATATGGCCCCGGTATATATGGCCCCGGTATATATGGCCCTGGTATATATGGCCCTGGTATATATGACCCCAGTATATATGGCCCTGTATATATGACCCGGTATATATGACCCAGGTATACATGGCCCCGGTATAAATGACCCCAGTATATATGGCCCTGTATATATGACCCGGTATATATGACCCAGGTATATATGGCCCTGGTATATATGACCCCAGTATATGTGGCCCTGTATATATGACCCGGTATATATGACCCCAGTATATATGGCCCGGTATATATGACCCGGTATGTATGGCCCTGTATATATGACCCGGTATATATGGCCCCGGTATATATGGCCCCGGTATATATGGCCCTGGTATATATGACCCTGGTATATATGGCCCTGATATATATGGCCCTGGTATATATGACCCTAGTATATATGACCCGGTATATATGGCCCTGTATATATGGCCACGGTATATATGACGCAGGTATACATGGCCCTGTATATATGGCCCAGTATATATGACCCCAGTATATATGGCCCCAGTATATATGACCCCAGTATATATGACCCCAGTATATATGGCCCAGTATATATGGCCCCAGTATATATGGCCCTAGTATATATGACCCCAGTATATATGGCCCTGGTATATATGACCCCAGTATATATGGCCCTGTATATATGGCCCAGTATATATGACCCAGGTATACATGGCCCTGTATATATGACCCCAGTATATATGACCCCAGTATATATGGCCCTGTATATATGGCCCCGGTATATATGGCCCCTGTATATATGGCCCTGTATATATGACCCGGTATATATGACCCCAGTATATATTGCCCTGTATATATGACCCGGTATATATGACCCCAGTATATATTGCCCTGTATATATGGCCCAGTATATATGACCCAGGTATACATGGCCCTGTATATATGACCCAGGTATATATGACCCCGGTATATATGACCCGGTATATATGGCCCTGTATATATGACCCGGTATATATGGCCCTGTATATATGACCCAGTATATATGACCCAGTATATATGACCCAGGTATACATGGCCCTGTATATATGACCCAGGTATATATGACCCGGTATATATGGCCCTGATATATATGGCCCTGATATATATGGCCCTGTATATATGGCCCTGTATATATAACCCAGTATATATGACCCGGTATATATGGCCCTGTATATATGACCCGGTATATATGACCCGGTATATATGACCCAGGTATATATGACCCCGGTATATATGACCCGGTATATATGGCCCTGTATATATGACCCAGTATATATGACCCAGTATATAAGGCCCTGTATATATGGCCCAGTATATATGACCCGGTATATATGGCCCTGTATATATGGCCCTGTATATACGACCAGGTATACATGGCCCCGGTATATATGACCCAGGTATACATGGCCCCTGTATATATGACTCAGGTATACATGGCCCCGGTATATATGACCCGGTATATATGGCCTTGTATATATGACCCCAGTATATATGGCCCTGTATATATGACCCGGTATATATGGCCCTGTATATATGACCCCGGTATATATGACCCGATATATATGGCCCTGTATATATGACCCAGTATATATGACCCAGTAAATATGACCTGGTGTATATGGCCCTGTATATATGACCCAGTATATATGGCCCTGTATATATGGCCCTGTATATATGACCAGGTATACGTGGCCCCGGTATATATGACCCAGGTATACATGGCCCTGGTATATATGACCCAGGTATACATGGCCCCGGTATATTTGACCCGTTATATATGGCCATGTATATATGACCCCAGTATATATGGCCCTGTATATATGACCCGGTATATATGGCCCTGTATATATGACCCCGGTATATATGACCCGGTATATATGGCCCTGTGTATATGACCCAGTATATATGACCCGGGATATATGGCCCTGTATATATGACCCCGGTATATATGGCCCTGTATATATGACCCGTTATATATGGCCCTGTATATATGGCCCTGTATATATAACCCCGGTATATATGGCCCTGTATATATTACCCCAGTATATATGACCCGGTATATATGGCCCTGTATATATGACCCGGTATATATGACCCGGTATATATGGCCCTGTATATATGACCCGGTATATATGGCCCTGTATATATGACCCCGGTATATATGACCCGGTATATATGGCCCTGTATATATGGCCCTGTATATATGGCCCTGTATATATGACCCTGTATATATGGCCCCAGTATATATGGCCCTGTATATATGGCCCTGTATATATGGCCCTGTATATATGACCCGGTATATATGGCCCTGTATATATGGCCCCAGTATATATGGCCCTGTATATAGGGCCCTGTATATATGGCCCTGTATATATGACCCTGTATATATGGCCCCAGTATATATGACCCGGTATATATGGCCCTGTATATATGGCCCTGTATATATGACCCGGTATATATGGCCCTGTATATATGGCCCCAGTATATATGGCCCTGTATATATGGCCCTGTATATATGGCCCTGTATATATGACCCTGTATATATGGCTCTGTATATATGGCCCTGTATATATGACCCGGTATATATGGCCCTGTATATATGGACCTGTATATATGACCCGGTATATATGGCCCTGTATATATGGCCCCAGTATATATGGCCCTGTATATATGACCCGGTATATATGGCCCTGTATATATGGCCCTGTATATATGACCCGGTATATATGGCCCTGTATATATGGCCCTGTATATATGGCCCTGTATATATGACCCGGTATATATGGCCCAAGTATATATGGCCCTGTATATATGGCCCTGTATATATCTCCCTGTATATTTTGCCCTGTATATATGGCCCTGTATATATGACCCTGTATATATGACCCGGTATATATGGCCCTGTATATATGGCCCTGTATATATGACCCGGTATATATGGCCCTGTATATATGGCCCAGTATATATGACCCGGTATATATGGCCCTGTATATATGACCCCAGTATATATGGCCCTGTATATATGACCCGGTATATATGGCCCTGTATATATGACACCGGTATATATGACCCCGTATATATGGCCCTGTATATATGACCCGGTATATATGACCCGGTATATATGGCCCCGAATATATGGCCCTGTATATAAGACCCGGTATATATGGCCCCAGTATATATGGCCTTGTATATATGACCCCAGTATATATGGCCCCGGTATATATGGCCCTGTATATATGACCAGGTATATATGGCCTCGGTATATATGGCCCTGTATATATGACCCCAGTATATATGGCCCCGGTATATATGGCCCTGTATATATGACCCCAGTATATATGGCCCTGTATATATGACCCTGTATATGTGACCCAGTATATATGGCCCAGTATATATGACCCAGTATATATGACCCAGTATATATAGCCCAGTATATATGACCCGGTATATATGGCCCCTGTATATATGACCCGGTATATATGACCCAGTATATATGACCCGGTATATATGACCCCAGTATATATGACCCGGTATATATGGCCCTGTATATATGGCCCTGTATATATGGCCCCGGTATATATGGCCCGGTATATATGGCCCTGTATATATGGCCCCGGTATATATGACCCGGTATATATGGCCCCTGTATATATGACCCCATTATATATGACCCGGTATATATGACCCTGTATATATGGCCCTGTATATATGGCCCCGGTATATATGACCCGGTATATATGGCCCTGTATATATGGCCCCAGTATATATGACCCGGTATATATGGCCCCTGTATATATGACCCGGAATATATGACCCCAGTATATATGACCCGGTATATATGGCCCAGTATATATGACCCAGTATAAATGACCCCAGTATATATGACCCGGTATATATGGCCTTGTATATATGACCCCAGTATATATGACCCGGTATATATGGCCCAGTATATATGGCCCTGTATATATGACCCAGGTATACATGGCCCAGGTATACATGGCCCCTTTATATATGACCCAGGTATACATGGCCCCGGTATATATGATCCAGGTATACATGGCCCCGGTATATATGACCCAGGTATACATGGCCAAGGTATATATGACCCAGGTATACATGGCCCCGGTATATATGACCCAGGTATACATGGCCACTTTATATATGACCCAGGTATACATGGCACCGTTATATATGACCCAGGTATACATGGCCCCGGTATATATAACCCAGGTATACATGGCCCCGGTATATATGACCCAGGTATACATGGCCCCGGTATATATGACACAGGTATACATGGCCCCGGTATATATGACCCAGGTATACATGGCCCCGGTATATATGACCCAGGTATACATGGCCCCGGTATATATGACCCAGGTATACATGGCCCCGGTATATATGACCCAGGTATACATGGGCCCTTTATATATGGCCCCGGTATACATGGCCCCGATATATATGACCCAGGTATACATGGCCCCGGTATATATGGCCCTGGTATATATGGCCCTGGTATATATGGCCCCGGTATATATGGCCCGGAATATATGGCCCCGGTATATATGGCCCCGGTATATATGGCCCCGGTATATATGACCCCAGTATATATGGCCCTGTATATATGGCACTGTATATATGACCCCAGTATATATGGCCCCGGTATATATGGCCCGGTATATATGACCCCAGTATATATGGCCCTGTTTATATGGCCCTGTATATATGGCCTGGCATATATGGCCCGTTATATATGGCCCCGGTATATATGGCCCAGTATATAAGGCCCCGGTATATATGGCCCCAGTATATATGGCCCTAGTATATATGACCCCAGTATATATGGCCTTGTATATATGGCCCTGTATATATGACCCGGTATATATGACCCCAGTATATATGACCCCGGTATATATGGCCCCGGTATATATGACCCAGGTATACATGGCCCCGGTATATATGACCCAGGTATACATGGCCCCGGTATATATGACCTAGGTATACATGGCCCCGGTATATATGACCCAGGTATATATGGCCCCGGTATATACGGCCCCGGTATATATGGCCCCGGTATATATGGCCCCGGTATATATGGCCCCGGTATATATGGACCCGGTATATATGACCCCGGTATATATGGCCCCGGTATATATGGCCCAGGTATATATGGCAACGGTATATATGACCCAGGTATACATGGCCCCAGTATATATGACCCAGGTATATATGGCCCCGGTATATACGGCCCCCATATATATGACCCTGGTATATATGACCCCGGTATATATGGCCCCGGTATATATGACCCCAGTATATATGGCCCTGGTATATATGACCCCGGTATATATGGCCCAGGTATATATGGCCCTGGTATATATGACCCAGGTATACATGGCCCCGGTATATATGACCCAGGTATACATGGCCCAGGTATACATGGCCCCGGTATATATGACCCAGGTATACATGGCCCCGGTATATATGACCCAGGTTTACATGTCCCCGGTATATATGACCCAGGTATACATGGCCCCGGTATATATGACACAGGTATACATGTCCCCGGTATATGTGACCCAGGTATACATGGCCCCGGTATATATGACACAGGTATACATGGCCCCGGTATATATGACCCAGGTATACATGGCCCCGGTATATATGACCCAGGTATACATGGCCCCGGTATATATGACCCAGGTATACATGGCCCCGGTATATATGACCCAGGTATACATGGCCCCGGTATATATGACCCAGGTATACATGGCCCCGGTATATATGACACAGGTATACATGGCCCCTGTTTATATGACCCAGGTATACATGGCCCCGGTATATATGACCCACGTATACATCGCCCTGGTATATATGACCCAGGTATACATGGCCCCAGTATATATGACCCAGGTATACATGGCCCCAGTATATATGACCTAGGTATACATGGCCCCGGTATATATGACCCAGGTATACATGGCCCCAGTATACATGACCCAGGTATACATGGCCCCGGTATACATGGCCCCAGTATATATGACCCAGGTATACATGGCCCCGGTATATATGACCCAGGTATACATGGCCCCGGTATACATGGCCCCAGTATATATGACCCAGGTATACATGGCCCCGGTATATATGACCCAGGTATACATGGCCCCGGTATATATGACCCAGGTATACATGGCCCTGGTATATATGACCCAGGTATACATGGCCCAGGTATACATGGCTCCGGTATATATGACCCAGGTATACATGGCCCCGGTATATATGACCCAGGTATACATGGCCCCGGTATATATGACACAGGTATACATGGCCCCGGTATATATTACCCAGGTATACATGGCCCCGGTATATATGACCCAGATATACATGGCCCCGGTATATATAACCCAGGTATACATGGCCCCGGTATATATGACCCAGGTGTACATGGCCCCGGTATATATGACACAGGTATACATGGCCCCGGTCTATATGACCCAGGTATACATGGCCCCGGTATATATGACCCAGGTATACATGGCCCCGGTATATATGACCCAGGTATACATGGCCCCGGTATATAGGACCCAGGTAAACGTGGGCCCTTTATATATGGCCCCGGTATACATGGCCCCGGTATATATGACCCAGGTATACATGGCCCCGGTATATATGGCCCTGGTATATATGGCCCTGGTATATATGGCCCCGGTATATATGGCCCCGGTATATATGGCCCCGGTATATATGACCCCGGTATATATGGCCCTGTATATATGACCCGGTATATATGACCCAGGTATATATGGCCCTGGTATATATGACCCCAGTATATGTGGCCCTGTATATATGACCCGGTATATATAACCCCAGTATATATGGCCCGGTATATATGACACGGTATATATGGCCCTGTATATATGACCCGGTATATATGGCCCCGGTATATATGGCCCCGGTATATATGGCCCTGGTATATATGACCCTGGTATATATGGCCCTGATATATATGGCCCTGGTATATATGACCCTAGTATATATGACCTGGTATATATGGCCCTCTATATATGGCCATGGTATATATGACGCAGGTATACATGGCCCTGTATATATGGCCCAGTATATATGACCCCAGTATATATGGCCCCAGTATATATGACCCCAGTATATATGGCCCAGTATATATGGCCCCAGTATATATGGCCCTAGTATATATGACCCCAGTATATATGGCCCTGGTATATATGACCCCAGTATATATGGCCCTGTATATATGGCCCAGTATATATGACCCAGGTATACATGGCCCTGTATATATGACCCCAGTATATATGACCCCAGTATATATGGCCCTGTATATATGGCCCCGGTATATATGGCCCCTGTATATATGGCCCTGTATATATGACCCGGTATATATGACCCCAGTATATATTGCCCTGTATATATGACCCAGTATAAATGACCCCAGTATATATTGCCCTGTATATATGGCCCAGTATATATGACCCAGGTATACATGGCCCTGTATATATGACCCAGGTATATATGACCCCGGTATATATGACCCGGTATATATGGCCCTGTATATATGATCCGGTATATATGGCCCTGTATATATGACCCAGTATATATGACCCAGTATATATGACCCAGGTATACATGGCCCTGTATATATGACCCAGGTATATATGACCCGGTATATATGGCCCTGATATATATGGCCCTGATATATATGGCCCTGTATATATGGCCCTGTATATATAACCCAGTATATATGACCCGGTATATATGGCCCTGTATATATGACCCGGTATATATGACCCGGTATATATGACCCAGGTATATATGACCCCGGTATATATGACCCGGTATATATGGCCCTGTATATATGACCCAGTATATATGACCCAGTATATAAGGCCCTGTATATATGGCCCAGTATATATGACCCGGTATATATGGCCCTGTATATATGGCCCTGTATATACGACCAGGTATACATGGCCCCGGTATATATGACCCAGGTATACATGGCCCCTGTATACATGACTCAGGTATACATGGCCCCGGTATATATGACCCGGTATATATGGCCCTGTATATATGACCCCAGTATATATGGCCCTGTATATATGACCCGGTATATATGGCCCTGTATATATGACCCCGGTATATATGACCCGATATATATGGCCCTGTATATATGACCCAGTATATATGACCCAGTAAATATGACCTGGTGTATATGGCCCTGTATATATGACCCAGTATATATGGCCCTGTATATATGGCCCTGTATATATGACCAGGTATACGTGGCCCCGGTATATATGACCCAGGTATACATGGCACTAGTATATATGACCCAGGTATACATGGCCCCGGTATATTTGACCCGTTATATATGGCCCTGTATATATGACCCCAGTATATATGGCCCTGTATATATGACCCGGTATATATGGCCCTGTATATATGACCCCGGTATATATGACCCGGTATATATGGCCCTGTATATATGACCCAGTATATATGACCCGGTATATATGGCCCTGTATATATGACCCGGTATATATGACCCGGTATATATGACCCGGTATATATGGCCCTGTATATATGACACCGGTATATATGACCCGGTATATATGGCCCTGTATATATGGCCCTGTATATATGACCCGGTATATATGGCCCTGTATATATGGCCCCGATATATATGGCCCTGTATATATGGCCCTGTATATAAGACCCGGTATATATGGCCCCAGTATATATGGCCTTGTATATATGACCCCAGTATATATGGCCCCGGTATATATGGCCCTGTATATATGACCCGGTATATATGGCCCCGGTATATATGGCCCTGTATATATGACCCCAGTATATATGGCCCCGGTATATATGGCCCCTGTATATATGACCCCAGTATATATGGCCCTGTATATATGACCCTGTATATGTGACCCAGTATATATGGCCCAGTATATATGACCCAGTATATATGACCCAGTATATATGGCCCAGTATATATGACCCGGTATATATGGCCCCTGTATATATGACCCGGTATATATGACCCAGTATATATGACCCGGTATATATCACCCCAGTATATATGACCCGGTATATATGGCCCTGTATATATGGCCCTGTATATATGGCCCCGGTATATATGGCCCGGTATATATGGCCCTGTATATATGGCCCCGGTATATATGACCCGGTATATATGGCCCCTGTATATATGACCCCATTATATATGACCCGGTATATATGACCCTGTATATATGGCCCTGTATATATGGCCCCGGTATATATGACCCGGTATATATGGCCCTGTATATATGGCCCCAGTATATATGACCCGGTATATATGGCCCCTGTATATATGACCCAGAATATATGACCCCAGTATATATGACCCGGTATATATGGCCCAGTATATATGACCCAGTATATATGACCCCAGTATATATGACCCGGTATATATGGCCTTGTATATATGACCCCAGTATATATGACCCGGTATATATGGCCCAGTATATATGGCCCTGTATATATGACCCAGGTATACATGGCCCAGGTATATATGACCCAGGTATACATGGCCCCGGTATATATGACCCAGGTATACATGGCCCCGGTATATATGACACAGGTATACATGGCCCCGGTATATATGACCCAGGTATACATGGCCACGGTATATATGACCCAGGTATACATGGCCCCGGTATATATGACCCAGGTATACATGGCCCCGGTATATATAACCCAGGTATACATGGCCCCGGTATATATGACCCAGGTATACATGGCCCCGGTATATATGACACAGGTATACATGGCCCCGGTATATATGACCCAGGTATACATGGCCCCGGTATATATGACCCAGGTATACATGGCCCCGGTATATATGACCCAGGTATACATGGCCCCAGTATATATGACCCAGGTATACATGGGCCCTTTATATATGGCCCCGGTATACATGGCCCCGGTATATATGACCCAGGTATACATGGCCCCGGTATATATGGCCCTGGTATATATGGCCCTGGTATATATGGCCCCGGTATATATGGCCCGGAATATATGGCCCCGGTATATATGGCCCCGGTATATATGGCCCCGGTATATATGACCCCAGTATATATGGCCCTGTATATATGGCACTGTATATATGACCCCAGTATATATGGCCCCGGTATATATGGCCCCGGTATACATGACCCCAGTATATATGGCCCTGTATATATGGCCCTGTATATATCGCCTGGTATATATGGCCCGGTATATATGGCCCTGGTATATATGGCCCAGTATATAAGGCCCCGGTATATATGGCCCCAGTATATATGGCCCTAGTATATATGACCCCAGTATATATGGCCTTGTATATATGGCCTTTTATATATGACCCGGTATATATGACCCCAGTATATATGACCCCGGTATATATGGCCCCGGTATATATGACCCAGGTATACATGGCCCCGGTATATATGACCCAGGTATACATGGCCCCGGTATATATGACCTAGGTATACATGGCCCCGGTATATATGACCCAGGTATATATGGCCCCGGTATATACGGCCCCGGTATATATGGCCCCAGTATATATGGCCCCGGTATATATGGACCCGGTATATATGACCCCGGTATATATGGCCCCGGTATATATGGCCCTGGTATATATGACCCCAGTATATATGGCCCTGGTATATATGACCCCGGTATATATGGCCCAGGTATATATGGCCCCGGTATATATGACCCAGGTATACATGGCCCCGGTATATATGACCCAGGTATACATGGCCCAGGTATACATGGCCCCGGTATATATGACCCAGGTATACATGGCCCCGGTATATATGACCCAGGTATACATGTCCCCGGTATATATGACCCAGGTATACATGGCCCCGGTATATATGACCCAGGTATACATGTCCCCGGTATATGTGACCCAGGTATACATGGCCCCGGTATATATGACACAGGTATACATGGCCCCGGTATATATGACCCAGGTATACATGGCCCCGGTATATATGACCCAGGTATACATGGCCCCGGTATATATGACCCAGGTATACATGGCCCCGGTATATATGACCCAGGTATACATGGCCCCGGTATATATGACCCAGGTATACATGGCCCCGGTATATATGACACAGGTATACATGGCCCCGGTTTATATGACCCAGGTATACATGGCCCCGGTATATATGACCCATGTATACATCGCCCTGGTATATATGACCCAGGTATACATGGCCCCAGTATATATGACCCAGGTATACATGGCCCCAGTATATATGACCTAGGTATACATGGCCCCGGTATACATGGCCCCAGTATATATGACCCAGGTATATATGGCCCCGGTATATATGACCCAGGTATACATGGCCCCGGTATACATGGCCCCAGTATATATGACCCAGGTATACATGGCCCCGGTATATATGACCCAGGTATACATGGCCCCGGTATATATGACCCAGGTATACATGGCCCTGGTATATATGACCCAGGTATACATGGCCCAGGTATACATGGCTCAGGTATATATGACCCAGGTATACATGGCCCCGGTATATATGACCCAGGTATACATGGCCCCGGTATATATGACCCAGGTATACATGGCCCCGGTATATATGACACAGGCATACATGGCCCCGGTATATATGACCCAGGTATACATAGGCCCCGGTATATATGACCCAGGTATACATGGCCCCGGTATATATAACCCAGGTATACATGGCCCCGGTATATATGACCCAGGTATACATGGCCCCGGTATATATGACACAGGTATACATGGCCCCGGTATATATGACCCAGGTATACATGGCCCCAGTATATATGACCCAGGTATACATGGCCCCGGTATATATGACTCAGGTATACATGGCCCCGGTATATAGGACCCAGGTATATATGGCCCTGTATATATGACCCGGTATATATGGCCCTGTATATATGACCCAGTATATATGACCCAGTATATATGACCCAGGTATACATGGCCCTGTATATATGACCCAGGTATATATGACCCGGTATATATGGCCCTGATATATATGGCCCTGATATATATGGCCCTGTATATATGGCCCTGTATATATAACCCAGTATATATGACCCGGTATATATGGCCCTGTATATATGACCCGGTATATATGACCCGGTATATATGACCCAGGTATATATGAACCCGGTATATATGACCCGGTATATATGGCCCTGTATATATGACCCAGTATATATGACCCAGTATATAAGGCCCTGTATATATGGCCCAGTATATATGACCCGGTATATATGGCCCTGTATATATGGCCCTGTATATACGACCAGGTATACATGGCCCCGGTATATATGACCCAGGTATACATGGCCCCTGTATACATGACTCAGGTATACATGGCCCCGGTATATATGACCCGGTATATATGGCCCTGTATATATGACCCCAGTATATATGGCCCTGTATATATGACCCGGTATATATGGCCCTGTATATATGACCCCGGTATATATGACCCGATATATATGGCCCTGTATATATGACCCAGTATATATGACCCAGTAAATATGACCTGGTGTATATGGCCCTGTATATATGACCCAGTATATATGGCCCTGTATATATGGCCCTGTATATATGACCAGGTATACGTGGCCCCGGTATATATGACCCAGGTATACATGGCCCTAGTATATATGACCCAGGTATACATGGCCCCGGTATATTTGACCCGTTATATATGGCCCTGTATATATGACCCCAGTATATATGGCCCTGTATATATGACCCGGTATATATGGCCCTGTATATATGACCCCGGTATATATGACCCGGTATATATGGCCCTGTATATATGACCCAGTATATATGACCCGGTATATATGGCCCTGTATATATGACCCCGGTATATATGGCCCTGTATATATGACCCGTTATATATGGCCCTGTATATATGGCCCTGTATATATAACCCCGGTATATATGGCCCTGTATATATTACCCCAGTATATATGGCCCTGTATATATGACCCGGTATATATGGCCCTGTATATATGACCCGGTATATATGACCCGGTATATATTGCCCTGTATATATGACCCGGTATATATGGCCCTGTATATATGACCCCGGTATATATGAACCGGTATATATGGCCCTGTATATATGACCCGGTATATATGGCCCTATATATATGGCCCTGTATATATGACCCGGTATATATGGCCCTGTATATATGGCCCTGTATATATGACCCGGTATATATGGCCCTGTATATATGGCCCCAGTATATATGGCCCTGTATATATGGCCCTGTATATATGGCCCTGTATATATGACCCTGTATATATGGCTCTGTATATATGGCCCTGTATATATGACCCGGTATATATGGCCCTGTATATATGGACCTGTATATATGACCCGGTATATATGACCCTGTATATATGGCCCCAGTATATATGGCCCTGTATATATGACCCGGTATATATGGCCCTGTATATATGGCCCTGTATATATGACCCGGTATATATGGCCCTGTATATATGGCCCTGTATATATGACCCGGTATATATGGCCCCAGTATATATGGCCCTGTATATATAGCCCTGTATATATGGCCCTGTATATATGGCCCTGTATATATGGCCCTGTATATATGGCCCTGTATATATGACCCGGTATATATGGCCCTGTATATATGGCCCTGTATATATGATACGGTATATATGGCCCTGTATATATGGCCCAGTATATATGACCCGGTATATATGGCCCTGAATATATGACCCCAGTATATATGGCCCTGTATATATGGCCCTGTATATATGACACCGGTATATATGGCCCTGTATATATGGCCCTGTATATATGACCCGGTATATATGACCCGGTATATATGACCCGGTATATATGGCCCTGTATATATGACACCGGTATATATGACCCGGTATATATGGCCCTGTATATATGGCCCTGTATATATGACCCGGTATATATGGCCCTGTATATATGGCCCCGATATATATGGCCCTGTATATATGGCCCTGTATATAAGACCCGGTATATATGGCCCCAGTATATATGGCCTTGTATATATGACCCCAGTATATATGGCCCCGGTATATATGGCCCTGTATATATGACCCGGTATATATGGCCCCGGTATATATGGCCCTGTATATATGACCCCAGTATATATGGCCCCGGTATATATGGCCCTGTATATATGACCCCAGTATATATGGCCCTGTATATATGACCCTGTATATGTGACCCAGTATATATGGCCCAGTATATATGACCCAGTATATATGACCCAGTATATATGGCCCAGTATATATGACCCGGTATATATGGCCCCTGTATATATGACCCGGTATATATGACCCAGTATATATGACCCGGTATATATGACCCCAGTATATATGACCCGGTATATATGGCCCTGTATATATGGCCCTGTATATATGGCCCCGGTATATATGGCCCGGTATATATGGCCCTGTATATATGGCCCCGGTATATATGACCCGGTATATATGGCCCCTGTATATATGACCCCATTATATATGACCCGGTATATATGACCCTGTATATATGGCCCTGTATATATGGCCCCGGTATATATGACCCGGTATATATGGTCCTGTATATATGGCCCCAGTATATATGACCTGGTATATCATCATTGGCACCTTGCCGTCTTGACAGACGATAGTTTGTGCTCTAAAAAGGCATAATAACTTTTAACTATGGCGGTAGCGAGTGTGACTGATAAGGCCAATTTGCGCTGTAAATGTCCGTTCACAGTGGGTGCATGCGAACACGTGGTCATTTCCACCATCATGCACCATCTTACGTCTCAAACGCTTGGTGTGTGACTTTTCTGCAATAATTTTCTCCTTTGACTTTATTCCATTTCTGATATTTGCCCTCCATGCAACACGTTCAGCGGCGACTTGCTCCCAATGTGCATTATCAATGCCTGTATCAATCATGTCCCGCTTACACACATCTTTGTATCGTAGTAGAGGCCGACCCTGAGATCTCTTACCCATCTGTAATTCACCAAAAAAGATATCCTTTGGTATTCTACCATCATCCATCCTCCTAAGATGTCCTATCCATCTAAGTCTACGAAGACTGAGCATGGAATAAACCTGGTATATATGGCCCCTGTATATATGACCCAGAATATATGACCCCAGTATATATGACCCGGTATATATGGCCCAGTATATATGACCCAGTATATATGACCCCAGTATATATGACCCGGTATATATGGCCTTGTATATATGACCCCAGTATATATGACCCGGTATATATGGCCCAGTATATATGGCCCTGTATATATGACCCAGGTATACATGGCCCAGGTATATATGACCCAGGTATACATGGCCCCGGTATATATGACCCAGGTATACATGGCCCCGGTATATATGACACAGGTATACATGGCCCCGGTATATATGACCCAGGTATACATGGCCACGGTATATATGACCCAGGTATACATGGCCCCGGTATATATGACCCAGGTATACATGGCCCCGGTATATATAACCCAGGTATACATGGCCCCGGTATATATGACCCAGGTATACATGGCCCCGGTATATATGACACAGGTATACATGGCCCCGGTATATATGACCCAGGTATACATGGCCCCGGTATATATGACCCAGGTATACATGGCCCCGGTATATATGACCCAGGTATACATGGCCCCAGTATATATGACCCAGGTATACATGGGCCCTTTATATATGGCCCCGGTATACATGGCCCCGGTATATATGACCCAGGTATACATGGCCCCGGTATATATGGCCCTGGTATATATGGCCCTGGTATATATGGCCCCGGTATATATGGCCCGGAATATATGGCCCCGGTATATATGGCCCCGGTATATATGGCCCCGGTATATATGACCCCAGTATATATGGCCCTGTATATATGGCACTGTATATATGACCCCAGTATATATGGCCCCGGTATATATGGCCCCGGTATACATGACCCCAGTATATATGGCCCTGTATATATGGCCCTGTATATATCGCCTGGTATATATGGCCCGGTATATATGGCCCTGGTATATATGGCCCAGTATATAAGGCCCTGGTATATATGGCCCCAGTATATATGGCCCTAGTATATATGACCCCAGTATATATGGCCTTGTATATATGGCCTTTTATATATGACCCGGTATATATGACCCCAGTATATATGACCCCGGTATATATGGCCCCGGTATATATTACCCAGGTATACATGGCCCCGGTATATATGACCCAGGTATACATGGCCCCGGTATATATGACCTAGGTATACATGGCCCCGGTATATATGACCCAGGTATATATGGCCCCGGTATATACGGCCCCGGTATATATGGCCCCAGTATATATGGCCCTGTATATATGGCCCTGTATATATCGCCTGGTATATATGGCCCGGTATATATGGCCCTGGTATATATGGCCCAGTATATAAGGCCCTGGTATATATGGCCCCAGTATATGGCCCTAGTATATATGACCCCAGTATATATGGCCTTGTATATATGGCCTTTTATATATGACCGGTATATATGACCCCCGTATATATGACCCCGGTATATATGGCCCCGGTAATATTACCCAGGTATACATGGCCCCGGTATATATGACCCAGGTATACATGGCCCCGGTATATATGACCTAGGGTATACATGGCCCCGGTATATATGACCCAGGTATATATGGCCCCGGTATATACGGCCCCGGTATATATGGCCCCAGTATATATGGCCCCGGTATATATGGCCCCGGTATATATGGACCCGGTATATTTATAACCCCGGTATATATGGCCCCGGTATATATGGCCCCGGTATATATGACCCCAGTATATATGGCCCTGGTATATATGACCCCGGTATATATGACCCAGGTATACATGGCTCCGGTATATATGACCCAGGTATACATCTTCTTCTTCTTCTTCTTCAGCATTCCGAGCCATTGAGGTTCTTTGCTGCAAATACAATCTGTCTCCATTCGTCTCTCTGGTGGACCTTCTCTTGCCAGTCGTTGATTCCAAGTGCTTGTAGGTCTGTATGTATATTATCTCTCCACCGCCTTCTTGGTCTACCTCGGGGTCTACGGTCATTTATTTCCTGAGTGTAAGCGAGTTTTGTTTCCCTATTATCTTCCATTCTTTCTATATGCCCCAGCCATTGTAGTCTATTAGCCTTCATGATACCAGTGATTAGCGGGGACTTAAACAAATCATAAATGTCTTTGTTACTTCTTCTTTTCCACTCTCCACTTTGTGTATCCCTAATGGGTCCAAAGATGCGTCTTAAAATTTTGTTCTCAAAGGTTTGTAACAAGGCTTCGTCTCCTTTCGTTGTACTCCAGGTTTCAGAGCCATACAGCACCACTGGTCTGATCAGTGTTTTGTATATTGTGATTTTGGTGTTACGAGATAGCGCCTTTGATTTTAGTAGATGTTGTAGTGCATAGTATATCTTATTTCCAGAGTTGATTCTAGTTTGTATTTCTTCCCTTATGATGTTGGAGCAGTTGAAGATTGTACCCAGGTATTTGTATGTTTCCGTTCTTTTAATGGTCATATTATCTATTTGTATGTGGCCAGATCTCATGTATTTGTTTCGTAACAAAGAAAGGTTTTTACAAAGGTGGGGATGTTAACCCCACGCTTCAACCCCCAACCTGGAGGACCAGGGTGTTTCTCTTTGTCTGTTCTCTACCCTTTGACCTGTCCGGCTTGGGAGGCCCTGCTGGTAGCTACGCTACCGCCGGCATAGCTCTCAGGGTCATTGAGAAACTCAAGCTCCCCCACCACGACAAGGTGGAAACACCATCGGGGGATACATGGCCCCGGTATATATGACCCAGGTATACATGGCCCAGGTATACATGGCCCCGGTATATATGACCCAGGTATACATGGCCCCGGTATATATGACCCAGGTATACATGTCCCCGGTATATATGACCCAGGTATACATGGCCCCGGTATATATGACCCAGGTATACATGTCCCCGGTATATGTGACCCAGGTATACATGGCCCCGGTATATATGACCCAGGTATACATGGCCCCGGTATATATGACCCAGGTATACATGGCCCCGGTATATATGACCCAGGTATACATGGCCCCTGTATATATGACCCAGGTATACATGGCGCCGGTATATATGACCCAGGTATACATGGCCCCGGTATATATGACCCAGGTATACATGGCCCCGGTATATATGACACAGGTATACATGGCCCCGGTTTATATGACCCAGGTATACATGGGCCCCGGTATATATGACCCATGTATACATCGCCCTGGTATATATGACCCAGGTATACATGGCCCCAGTATATATGACCCAGGTATACATGGCCCCAGTATATATGACCTAGGTATACATGGCCCCGGTATACATGGCCCCAGTATATATGACCCAGGTATACATGGCCCCGGTATATATGACCCAGGTATACATGGCCCCGGTATATATGACCCAGGTATACATGGCCCTGGTATATATGACCCAGGTATACATGGCCCAGGTATACATGGCTCAGGTATATATGACCCAGGTATACATGGCCCCGGTATATATGACCCAGGTATACATGGCCCTGGTATATATGACCCAGGTATACATGGCCCCGGTATATATGACACAGGCATACATGGCCCCGGTATATATGACCCAGGTATACATGGCCCCGGTATATATGACCCAGGTATACATGGCCCCGGTATATATAACCCAGGTATACATGGCCCCGGTATATATGACCCAGGTATACATGGCCCCGGTATATATGACACAGGTATACATGGCCCCGGTATATATGACCCAGGTATACATGGCCCCAGTATATATGACCCAGGTATACATGGCCCCGGTATATATGACCCAGGTATACATGGCCCCGGTATATAGGACCCAGGTATACGTGGGCCCTTTATATATGGCCCCGGTATACATGGCCCCGGTATATATGACCCAGGTATACATGGACCCGGTATATATGGCCCTGGTATATATGGCTCTGGTATATATGGCCCCGGTATATATGGCCCGGAATATATGGCCCCGGTATATATAGCCCCGGTATATATGGCCCCCATATATATGACCCTGGTATATATGACCCCGATATATATGGCCCATGTATATATGACCCCAGTATATATGGCCCCGGTATATATGGCCCGGTATATATGACCCCAGGTATATATGGCCCCGGTATATATGACCTCAGTATATATGACTCCAGGTATATATGGACCCAGGTATATATGGACCCCAGGTATATATGGCCCCGGTATATATGGCTCCGGTATATATGGCCCTGGTATATATGGCCCTGGTATATATTTCCCCGGTATATATGTCCCCGGTATATATGGACCCGGTATATATGACCCCGGTATATATGGCCCCGGTATATATGGCCCCGGTATATATGGCCCCCATATATATGACCCTGGTATATATGACCCCGGTATATATGGCCCATGTATATATGACCCCAGTATATATGGCCCCGGTATATATGGCCCCGGTATATATGGCCCCGGTATATATGGCCCCGGTATATATGACCTCAGTATATATGACTCCAGTATATATGGCCCCTGTATATATGACCCCAGTATATATGGCCCCGGTATATATGACCCCAGTATATATGGCCCCGGTATATATGACCCCGGTATATATGGCCCCAGTATATATGGCCCCGGTATATATGGCCCCGGTATATATGGCCCTGGTATATATGGCCCCGGTATATATGACCCCAGTATATATGGCCCCGGTATATATGACCCCAGTATATATGACCCCAGTATATATGACCCGGTATATATGACCCAGGTATACATGGCCCTGTATATATGACCCTGTATATATGACCCAGTATATATGGCCCCAGTATATATGGCCCCAGTATATATGGCCCCAGTATATATGACCCAGGTATACATGGCCCTGTATATATGGCCCAGTATATATGGCCCCAGTATATATGGCCTCAGTATATATGACCCCAGTATATATGACCCCAGTATATATGGCCCGGTATATATGGCCCAGGTATACATGGCCCCGGTATATATGACCCAGGTATATATGGCCCCGGTATATATGGCCCCGGTATATATGGCCCCGGTATATATGGCCCCGGTATATATGGCCCCGGTATATATGACCCCAGTATATATGGCCCTGTATATATGACCCGGTATATATGACCCAGGTATACATGGCCCCAGTATATATGGCCCTGTATATATGACCCGGTATATGACCCAGGTATATATGGCCCTGGTATATATGACCGCAGTATATATGGCCCCGTATATATGACCCGGTATATATGACCCCAGTATATATGGCCCCGTATATATGGCCCCGGTATATATGGCCCTGTATATATGGCCCTGTATATATGCCTCTGTATATATGCCCTGAATATATGACCCGGTATATATGGCCCTGTATATATGGACCCTGTATATATGACCCGGTATATATGGCCCTGTATATATGGCCCCAGTATATATGGCCCTGTATATATGACCCGTATATATGGCCCCTGTATATATGGCCCTGTATATATGACCCGGTATATATGGCCCTGAATATATGGCCCCGGTATATATGACCCCGGTATATATGGCCCCAGTATATATGGCCCCGGTATATATGCCCTGTATATGGCCCGTATATATGGCCCTGTATATATGGCCCTGTATATATGGCCCTGTATATAGACCCGGTATATATGGCCCTGTATATATGGCCCTGTATATATGACACCGGTATATATGGCCCTGATATATGGCCCTGTATATATGGCCCGTATATATGACCCGGTATATATGACCCGTATATGACCCGGTATATATGGCCCCTGTATATATGACACCGTATATATGACCCGGTATATATGGCCCTGTATATATGGCCCTGTATATATGACCCGGTATATATGGCCCTGTATATATGGCCCCAGTATATATGGCCCTGTATATATGGCCCCGTATATAAGACCCGGTATATATGGCCCCGTATAGTATATATGACCCCAGTATATATGGCCCCGGTATATATGGCCCTGTATATATGACCCGGTATATATGGCCCCGTATATATGGCCCTGTATATATGCCCCAGTATATATGGCCCCGGTATATATGGCCCGGTATATATGGACCCCAGTATATATGCCCTGTATATATGCCCTGTATATGGACCCCAGTATATATGGCCCCAGTATATATGACCCAGTATATATGACCCCAGTATATATGGCCCCAGTATATATGACCCGGTATATATGGCCCCTGTATATATGACCCGGTATATATGACCCCAGTATATATGACCCCGGTATATATGGCCCCAGTATATATGACCCGGTATATATGGCCCGTATATATGGCCCTGTATATATGGCCCCGGTATATATGGCCCCGGTATATATGGCCCTGTATATATGGCCCCGGTATATATGACCCGGTATATATGGCCCCTGTATATATGACCCCAGTATATATGACCCGGTATATATGACCCGTATATATGGCCCTGTATATATGGCCCCGGTATATATGACCCGGTATATATGGCCCTGTATATATGGCCCCAGTATATATGACCCAGTATATATGGCCCCTGTATATATGACCCAGAATATATGACCCCAGTATATATGACCCGGTATATATGGCCCCAGTATATATGACCCCAGTATATATGGCCCTGGTATATATGACCCCAGTATATATGGCCCTGTATATATGGCCCCGGTATATATGACCCAGGTATACATGGCCCCGGTATATATGGCCCCGGTATATATGGACCCAGGTATACATGGCCCCCGGATATATGACCCAGGTATACATGGCCCCGGTATATATGACCCAGGTATACATGGCCCCGGTATACATGGACCCAGGTGATATATGACCCAGGTATACATGGCCCCGGTATATATGACCAGGTATACATGGCCCCTGTATACATGCCCAGGTATACATGGCCCCGTATATATGACCCAGGTATACATGGCCCCGGTATATATGAACCAGGTATACATGGCCCCCGGTATATGGCCCCGGGTATACATGGCCCCGGTATACATGGCCCCGGTATATATGCCCAGGTATACAGGGACCGGGTATATATGACCCAGGGTATACATGGGCCCCAGTATATAGGACCCAGGTATACATGGCCCCAGTATATATGACCCGGTATATATGACCCAGGTATACATGGCCCCAGTATATATGACCCAGGTATACATGGCCCCGGTATATATGACCAGTATACATGCCCCAGTATACATGGCCCGGTATATATGCCCCGTATATGGCCCCAGTATATATGGCCCCAGGTATATATGACCCAGTATATATGACCCCCGTATAATGGCCGTATATATGCCCCAGGTATACATGGCCCCGGTATATATGACCCAGTATACATGGCCCCGGTATATATGACCCAGGTATACATGGCCCCCAGTATATATGACCCAGGTATACATGGCCCCGGTATATATGACCCAGTATACATGGCCCCGGGTATATATGACCCAGGTATACATGGCCCCAGTATATATGACCCAGTATACATGAGCCCCGGTATATATGACCCAGGTATACATGGCCCCGGTATATATGACCCAGGTATACATGGCCCAGGTATACATGGCCCCGGTATATATGACAAAGGTATACATGGCCCCGGTATATATGACCCAGGTATACATGGCCCCAGTATATATGACCCAGGTATACATGGCCCCGGTATATATGACCCAGGTATACATGGCCCCGGTATATATGACCCATGTATACATGGCCCCGGTATATATGACACAGGTATACATGGCCCTGGTATATATGACCCAGGTATACATGGCCCCGGTATATATGACCCAGGTATAAATGGCCCCGGTATATATGACCCAGGTATACATGGCCCCTGTAATATATGACCCAGGTATACATTGCCATGTATATATGACCCAGGTATACATTGCCTTGGTATATATGACCCAGGTATACATGGCCCCGGTATATATGACACAGGTATACATGGCCCCAGTATATATGACCCAGGTATACATCGCCCCGGTATATATGACCCAGGTATACATGGCCCCAGTATATATGACCCAGGTATACATGGCCCCGGTATATATGACCCAGGTATACATGGCCCCTTTATATATGGCCCCGGTATACATGGCCCTGGTATATATGACCCAGGTATACATGGCCCCGGTATATATGGCCTTAGTATATATGGCCCTGGTATAAATGGCCCCGGTATATATGGCCCGGAATATATGGCCCCGGTATATATGGCCCCGGTATATATGGCCCCGGTATATATGACCCCAGTATATATGGCCCTGTATATATGGCCCTGTATATATGACCCCAGTATATATGGCCCCGGTATATATGGCCCCAGTATATATGACCCTAGTATATATGGCCCTGTAATATATGGCCCTGTAATATATGGCCCGGTATATATGGCCCGTTATATATGGCCCGGTATATATGGCCCTGGTATATATGGCCCAGTATATAAGGCCCCGGTATATATGGCCCAGTATATATGGCCCTAGTATATATGACCCCAGTATATATGGCCCTGTATATATGGCCCTGTATATATGACCCGGTATATATGACCCCATTATATATGACCCCGGTATATATTGCCCGGGTATATATGACCCAGGTATACATGGCCCCGGTATATATGACCCAGGTATACATGGCCCCGGTATATATGACCCAGGTATACATGGCCCCGGTATATATGACCCAGGTATATATGGCCCCGGTATATATGGCCCCAGTATATATGGCCCCTGTATATATGGCCCCGGTATATATGGCCCCGGTATATATGGACCCGGTATATATGACCCCGGTATATATGGCCCCGGTATATATGGCCCCGGTATATATGGCCCCCGTATATATGACCCCGGTATATATGACCCCGGTATATATGGCCCTGGTATATATAACCCCAGTATAAATGGCCCCGGTATATATGGCCCCGGTATATATGGCCCCGGTATATATGGCCCCGGTATATATGACCCCGGTATATATGGACCCGGTATATATGACTCCGGTATATATGGCCCCGGTATATATGGCCCCGGTATATATGGCCCCCGTATATATGACCCCGGTATATATGACCCCAGTATATATGGCCCCGGTATATATGACCCCAGTATATATGGCCCCGGTATATATGGCCCCGGTATATATGGCCCCGGTATATATGGCCCCGGTATATATGGCCCCGGTATATATGGCCCCAGTATATATGACCCCAGTATATATGACCCCGGTATATATGACCCCAGTATATATGACCCCGGTATATATGACCCCCGGTATATATGACCCCAGTATATATGGCCCCGGTATATATGGCCCCAGTATATATGGCCCTGGTATATATGACCCCAGTATATATGGCCCCGGTATATATGACCCCAGTATATATGGCCCAGGTATACATGGCCCCGGTATATATGACCCAGGTATATATAGCCCCGGTATATATGGCCCCGGTATATATGGCCCCGGTATATATGGCCCTGGTATATATGGCCCTGGTATATATGACCCCAGTATATATGGCCCTGTATATATGACCCGGTATATATGACCCAGGTATATATGGCCCTGGTATATATGACCCCAGTATATGTGGCCCTGTATATATGACCCGGTATATATGACACCAGTATATATGGCCCGGTATATATGACCTGGTATATATGGCCCTGTATATATGACCCGGTATATATGGCCCCGGTATATATGGCCCCGGTATATATGGCCCTGGTATATATGGCCCTGGTATATATGACCCTGATATATATGGCCCTGGTATATATGACCCTAGTATATATGACCCGGTATATATGGCCCTGTATATATGGCCACGGTATATATGACGCAGGTATACATGGCCCTGTATATATGGCCCAGTATATATGACCCCAGTATATATGGCCCCAGTATATATGGCCCCAGTATATATGACCCCAGTATATATGGCCCTGGTATATATGACCCCAGTATATATGGCCCCAGTATATATGACCCCAGTATATATGGCCCTGGTATATATGACCCCAGTATATATGGCCCAGGTATACATGGCCCTGTATATATGGCCCAGTATATATGACGCAGGTATACATGGCCCTGTATATATGACCCCAGTATATATGACCCCAGTATATATGGCCCTGTATATATGGCCCCGGTATATATGGCCCCTGTATATATGGCCCTGTATATATGACCAGGTATATATGACCCCAGTATATATTGCCCTGTATATATGACCCGGTATATATGACCCCAGTATATATTGCCCTGTATATATGGCCCAGTATATATGACCCAGGTATACATGGCCCTGTATATATGACCCAGGTATATATGTCCCCGGTATATATGACCCGGTATATATGGCCCTGTATATATGACCCGGTATATATGGCCCTGTATATATGACACAGTATATATGACCCAGTATATATGACCCAGGTATACATGGCCTTGTATATATGACCCAGGTATATATGACCCGGTATATATGGCCCTGATATATATGGCCCTGTATATATGGCCCTGTATATATAACCCAGTATATATGACCCGGTATATATGGCCCTGTATATATGACCCGGTATATATGACCCGGTATATATGACCCAGGTATATATGACCCCGGTATATATGACCCGGTATATATGGCCCTGTATATATGACCCAGTATATATGACCCAGTATATAAGGCCCTGTATATATGGCCCAGTATATATGACCCGGTATATATGGCCCTGTATATATGGCCCTGTATATACGACCAGGTATACATGGCCCCGGTATATATGACCCAGGTATACATGGCCCCTGTATATGTGACTCAGGTATACATGGCCCCGGTATATATGACCCGGTATATATGGCCCTGTATATATGACCCCAGTATATATGGCCCTGTATATATGACCCGGTATATATGGCCCTGTATATATGACCCCGGTATATATGACCCGATATATATGGCCCTGTATATATGACCCAGTATATATGACCCAGTAAATATGACCTGGTGTATATGGCCCTGTATATATGACCCAGTATATATGGCCCTGTATATATGGCCCTGTATATATGACCAGGTATACGTGGCCCCGGTATATATGACCCAGGTATACATGGCCCTGGTATATATGACCCAGGTATACATGGCCCCGGTATATTTGACCCGTTATATATGGCCCTGTATATATGACCCCAGTATATATGGCCCTGTATATATGACCCGGTATATATGGCCCTGTACATATGACCCCGGTATATATGACCCGGTATATATGGCCCTGTATATATGACCCAGTATATACGACCCGGTATATATGGCCCTGTATATATGACCCCGGTATATATGGCCCTGTATATATGACCCGTTATATATGGCCCTGTATATATGGCCCTGTATATATAACCCCAGTATATATGGCCCTGTATATATTACCCCAGTATATATGGCCCTGTATATATGACCCGGTATATATGGCCCTGTATATATGACCCGGTATATATGACCCGGTATATATGGCCCTGTATATATGACCCGGTATATATGGCCCTGTATATATGACCCCGGTATATATGACCCGGTATATATGGCCCTATATATATGACCCGGTATATATGACCCGGTATATATGGCCCTGTATATATGACCCGGTATATATGGCCCTGTATATATGGCCCTGTATATATGACCCGGTATATATGGCCCTGTATATATGGCCCCAGTATATATGGCCCTGTATATATGGCCCTGTATATATGGCCCTGTATATATGACCCTGTATATATGGCTCTGTATATATGGCCCTGTATATATGACCCGGCATATATGGCCCTGTATATATGACCCCGGTATATATGACCCGGTATATATGGCCCTGTATATATGATCCGGTATATATGGCCCTATATATATGGCCCTGTATATATGACCCGGTATATATGGCCCTGTATATATGGCCCTGTATATATGACCCGGTATATATGGCCCTGTATATATGGCCCCAGTATATATGGCCCTGTATATATGGCCCTGTATATATGGCCCTGTATATATGGCCCTGTATATATGACCCTGTATATATGGCTCTGTATATATGGCCCTGTAAATATGACCCTGTATATATGGCCCTGTATATATGGACCTGTATATATGACCCGGTATATATGGCCCTGTATATATGGCCCCAGTATATATGGCCCTGTATATATGATCCGGTATATATGGCCCTGTATATATGGCCCTGTATATATGACCCGGTATATATGGCCCTGTATATATGGCCCTGTATATATGACCCGGTATATATGGCCCCAGTATATATGGCCCTGTATATATGGCCCTGTATATATGGCCCTGTATATATGACCCTGTATATATGGCCCTGTATATATGACCCGGTATATATGGCCCTGTATATATGGCCCTGTATATATGACCCGGTATATATGGCCCTGTATATATGGCCCAGTATATATGACCCGGTATATATGGCCCTGTATATATGACCCCAGTATATATGGCCCTGTATATATGGCCCTGTATATATGACACCGGTATATATGGCCCTGTATATATGGCCCTGTATATATGGCCCTGTATATATGACCCGGTATATATGACCCGGTATATATGACCCGGTATATATGGCCCTGTATATATGACACCGGTATATATGACCCCAGTATATATGGCCCTGTATATATGGCCCTGTATATATGACCCCAGTATATATGGCCCCGGTATATATGGCCCCAGTATATATGACCCTAGTATATATGGCCCTGTATATATGGCCCTGTATATATGGCCCGGTATATATGGCCCGTTATATATGGCCCGGTATATATGGCCCTGGTATATATGGCCCAGTATATAAGGCCCCGGTATATATGGCCCCAGTATATATGGCCCTAGTATATATGACCCCAGTATATATGGCCCTGTATATATGGCCCTGTATATATGACCCGGTATATATGACCCCATTATATATGACCCCGGTATATATTGCCCCGGTATATATGACCCAGGTATACATGGCCCCGGTATATATGACCCAGGTATACATGGCCCCGGTATATATGACCCAGGTATACATGGCCCCGGTATATATGACCCAGGTATATATGGCCCCGGTATATATGGCCCCAGTATATATGGCCCCTGTATATATGGCCCCGGTATATATGGCCCCGGTATATATGGACCCGGTATATATGACCCCGGTATATATGGCCCCGGTATATATGGCCCCGGTATATATGGCCCCCGTATATATGACCCCGGTATATATGACCCCGGTATATATGGCCCTGGTATATATGACCCCAGTATAAATGGCCCCGGTATATATGGCCCCGGTATATATGGCCCCGGTATATATGGCCCCGGTATATATGACCCCGGTATATATGGACCCGGTATATATGACCCCGGTATATATGGCCCCGGTATATATGGCCCCAGTATATATGGCCCCCGTATATATGACCCCGGTATATATGACCCCAGTATATATGGCCCCGGTATATATGACCCCAGTATATATGGCCCCGGTATATATGGCCCCGGTATATATGGCCCCGGTATATATGGCCCCGGTATATATGGCCCCGGTATATATGGCCCCAGTATATATGACCCCAGTATATATGACCCCGGTATATATGACCCCAGTATATATGACCCCGGTATATATGACCCCCGGTATATATGACCCCAGTATATATGGCCCCGGTATATATGGCCCCAGTATATATGGCCCTGGTATATATGACCCCAGTATATATGGCCCCGGTATATATGACCCCAGTATATATGGCCCAGGTATACATGGCCCCGGTATATATGACCCAGGTATATATAGCCCCGGTATATATGGCCCCGGTATATATGGCCCCGGTATATATGGCCCTGGTATATATGGCCCTGGTATATATGACCCCAGTATATATGGCCCTGTATATATGACCCGGTATATATGACCCAGGTATACATGGCCCCGGTATAAATGACCCCAGTATATATGGCCCTGTATATATGACCCGGTATATATGACCCAGGTATATATGGCCCTGGTATATATGACCCCAGTATATGTGGCCCTGTATATATGACCCGGTATATATGACACCAGTATATATGGCCCGGTATATATGACCTGGTATATATGGCCCTGTATATATGACCCGGTATATATGGCCCCGGTATATATGGCCCCGGTATATATGGCCCTGGTATATATGACCCTGGTATATATGGCCCTGATATATATGGCCCTGGTATATATGACCCTAGTATATATGACCCGGTATATATGGCCCTGTATATATGGCCACGGTATATATGACGCAGGTATACATGGCCCTGTATATATGGCCCAGTATATATGACCCCAGTAATTATGGCCCCAGTATATATGACCCCAGTATATATGACCCCAGTATATATGGCCCAGTATATATGGCCCCAGTATATATGGCCCTAGTATATATGACCCCAGTATATATGGCCCTGGTATATATGACCCCAGTATATATGGCCCTGTATATATGGCCCAGTATATATGACCCAGGTATACATGGCCCTGTATATATGACCCCAGTATATATGACCCCAGTATATATGGCCCTGTATATATGGCCCCGGTATATATGGCCCCTGTATATATGGCCCTGTATATATGACCCGGTATATATGACCCCAGTATATATTGCCCTGTATATATGACCCGGTATATATGACCCCAGTATATATTGCCCTGTATATATGGCCCAGTATATATGACCCAGGTATACATGGCCCTGTATATATGACCCAGGTATATATGACCCCGGTATATATGACCCGGTATATATGGCCCTGTATATATGACCCGGTATATATGGCCCTGTATATATGACACAGTATATATGACCCAGTATATATGACCCAGGTATACATGGCCTTGTATATATGACCCAGGTATATATGACCCGGTATATATGGCCCTGATATATATGGCCCTGTATATATGGCCCTGTATATATAACCCAGTATATATGACCCGGTATATATGGCCCTGTATATATGACCCGGTATATATGACCCCGTATATATGACCCAGGTATATATGACCCCGGTATATATGACCCGGTATATATGGCCCTGTATATATGACCCAGTATATATGACCCAGTATATAAGGCCCTGTATATATGGCCCAGTATATATGACCCGGTATATATGGCCCTGTATATATGGCCCTGTATATACGACCAGGTATACATGGCCCCGGTATATATGACCCAGGTATACATGGCCCCTGTATATGTGACTCAGGTATACATGGCCCCGGTATATATGACCCGGTATATATGGCCCTGTATATATGACCCCAGTATATATGGCCCTGTATATATGACCCGGTATATATGGCCCTGTATATATGACCCCGGTATATATGACCCGATATATATGGCCCTGTATATATGACCCAGTATATATGACCCAGTAAATATGACCTGGTGTATATGGCCCTGTATATATGACCCAGTATATATGGCCCTGTATATATGGCCCTGTATATATGACCAGGTATACGTAGCCCCGGTATATATGACCCAGGTATACATGGCCCTGGTATATATGACCCAGGTATACATGGCCCCGATATATTTGACCCGTTATATATGGCCCTGTATATATGACCCCAGTATATATGGCCCTGTATATATGACCCGGTATATATGGCCCTGTATATATGACCCCGGTATATATGACCCGGTATATATGGCCCTGTATATATGACCCAGTATATACGACCCGGTATATATGGCCCTGTATATATGACCCCGGTATATATGGCCCTGTATATATGACCCGTTATATATGGCCCTGTATATATGGCCCTGTATATATAACCCCAGTATATATGGCCCTGTATATATTACCCCAGTATATATGGCCCTGTATATATGACCCGGTATATATGGCCCTGTATATATGACCCGGTATATATGACCCGGTATATATGGCCCTGTATATATGACCCGGTATATATGGCCCTGTATATATGACCCCGGTATATATGACCCGGTATATATGGCCCTATATATATGACCCGGTATATATGACCCGGTATATATGGCCCTGTATATATGACCCGGTATATATGGCCCTGTATATATGGCCCTGTATATATGACCCGGTATATATGGCCCTGTATATATGGCCCCAGTATATATGGCCCTGTATATATGGCCCTGTATATATGGCCCTGTATATATGACCCTGTATATATGGCTCTGTATATATGGCCCTGTATATATGACCCGGCATATATGGCCCTGTATATATGACCCCGGTATATATGACCCGGTATATATGGCCCTGTATATATGATCCGGTATATATGGCCCTATATATATGGCCCTGTATATATGACCCGGTATATATGGCCCTGTATATATGGCCCCAGTATATATGGCCCTGTATATATGGCCCTGTATATATGGCCCTGTATATATGACCCTGTATATATGGCTCTGTATATATGGCCCTGTAAATATGACCCTGTATATATGGCCCTGTATATATGGACCTGTATATATGACCCGGTATATATGGCCCTGTATATATGGCCCCAGTATATATGGCCCTGTATATATGATCCGGTATATATGGCCCTGTATATATGGCCCTGTATATATGACCCGGTATATATGGCCCTGTATATATGGCCCTGTATATATGACCCGGTATATATGGCCCCAGTATATATGGCCCTGTATATATGGCCCTGTATATATGGCCCTGTATATATGGCCCTGTATATATGACCCTGTATATATGGCCCTGTATATATGACCCGGTATATATGGCCCTGTATATATGGCCCTGTATATATGACCCGGTATATATGGCCCTGTATATATGGCCCAGTATATATGACCCGGTATATATGGCCCTGTATATATGACCCCAGTATATATGGCCCTGTATATATGGCCCTGTATATATGACACCGGTATATATGGCCCTGTATATATGGCCCTGTATATATGGCCCTGTATATATGACCCGGTATATATGACCCGGTATATATGACCCGGTATATATGGCCCTGTATATATGACACCGGTATATATGACCTGGTATATATGGCCCTGTATATATGGCCCTGTATATATGACCCGGTATATATGGCCCTGTATATATGGCCCCGATATATATGGCCCTGCATATATGGCCCTGTATAAAAGACCCGGTATATATGGCCCCAGTATATATGGCCTTGTATATATGACCCCAGTATATATGGCCCCGGTATATATGGCCCTGTATATATGACCCGGTATATATTGCCCCAGTATATATGGCCCTGTATATATGACCCCAGTATATATGGCCCCGGTATATATGGCCCTGTATATATGACCCCAGTATATATGGCCCTGTATATATGACCCTGTATATGTGACCCAGTATATATGGCCCAGTATATATGACCCAGTATATATGACCCAGTATATATGGCCCAGTATATATGACCCGGTATATATGGCCCCTGTATATATGACCCGGTATATATGACCCAGTATATATGACCCGGTATATATGACCCCAGTATATATGACCCGGTATATATGGCTCTGTATATATGGCCCTGTATATATGGCCCCGGTATATATGGCCCGGTATATATGGCCCTGTATATATGGCCCCGGTATATATGACCCGGTATATATGGCCCCGGTATATATGACCCGGTATATATGGCCCCTGTATATATGACCCCATTATATATGACCCGGTATATATGACCCTGTATATATGGCCCTGTATATATGGCCCCGGTATATATGACCCGGTATATATGGCCCTGTATATATGGCCCCAGTATATATGACCCGGTATATATGGCCCCTGTATATATGACCCGGAATATATGACCCCAGTATATATGACCCGGTATATATGGCCCAGTATATATGACCCCAGTATATATGACCCGGTATATATGGCCTTGTATATATGACCCCAGTATATATGACCCGGTATATATGGCCCAGTATATATGGCCCTGTATATATGACCCCAGTATATATGACCCAGTATATATGACCCAGTATATATGACCCCAGTATATATGACCCGGTATATATGGCCCAGTATATATGGCCCTGTATATATGACCCCAGTATATATGGCCCCGGTATATATGGCCCTGTATATATGACCCCAGTATATATGGCCCTGTATATATGACCCTGTATATGTGACCTAGTATATATGGCCCAGTATATATGACCCAGTATATATGACCCAGTATATATGGCCCAGTATATATGACCCGGTATATATGGCCCCTGTATATATGACCCGGTATATATGACCCAGTATATATGACCCGGTATATATGACCCCAGTATATATGACCCGGTATATATGGCCCTGTATATATGGCCCTGTATATATGGCCCCGGTATATATGGCCCGGTATATATGGCCCTGTATATATGGCCCCGGTATATATGACCCGGTATATATGGCCCCGGTATATATGACCCGGTATATATGGCCCCTGTATATATGACCCCATTATATATGACCCGGTATATATGACCCTGTATATATGGCCCTGTATATATGGCCCCGGTATATATGACCCGGTATATATGGCCCTGTATATATGGCCCCAGTATATATGACCCGGTATATATGGCCCCTGTATATATGACCCGGAATATATGACCCCAGTATATATGACCCGGTATATATGGCCCAGTATATATGACCCCAGTATATATGACCCGGTATATATGGCCTTGTATATATGACCCCAGTATATATGACCCGGTATATATGGCCCAGTATATATGGCCCTGTATATATGACCCCAGTATATATGACCCAGTATATATGACCCAGTATATATGACCCCAGTATATATGACCCGGTATATATGGCCCAGTATATATGGCCCTGTATATATGACCCGGTGTATATGACCTGGTATATATGACCCCAGTATATATGACCCGGTATATATGACCCGGTATATATGACATGGTATATATGACCCCAGTATATATGACCCAGTATATATGACCCAGTATATATGACCCCAGTATATATGACCCAGTATATATGACCCAGTATATATGACCCCAGTATATATGACCCGGTATATATGGCCCAGTATATATGACCCGGTATATATGGCCCCTGTATATATGACCCCAGTATATATGACCCTGTATATATGATCCCAGTATATATGACCCGGTATATATGGTCCCTGTATATATGACCCGGTATATATGACCCCAGTATATATGACCCGGTATATATGGCCCTGTATATATGGCCCAGTATATATGACCCGGTATATATGGCCCTGTATATATGGCCCAGTATATATGACCCGGTATATGTGGCCCCTGTATATATGACCCGGTATATATGACCCCAGTATATATGACCCAGTATATATGACCCTGTATATATGGCCCTGTATATATGGCCCTGTATATATGGCCCCTTTATATATGACCCCGGTATATATGGCCCCGGTATATATGACCCGGTATATATGACCCTGTATATATGACCTGGTATACATGGCCCCTGTATATATGACCCCGGTATATATGGCCCCGGTATATATGACCCCAGTATATACGACCCCAGTATATATGACCCAGTATATATGACCAAGTATATGACCCTGTATATATGGCCCTGTATATATGGCCCTGTATATATGGCCCCGGTATATATGACCCCAGTACATATGGCCCTGTATATATGGCCCCGTTATATATGACCCGGTATATATGGCCCTGTATATATGGCCCCGGTATATATGACCCCAGTATATATGGCCCTGGTATACAAGGAAATTGTGCAACTGCGTTCACTAACCCCTAATCCAGAGACGCCGATAGCTGCATGCATGCACTTTCACAGATTTACTGTTATTAGCATATTTCAATTACATTAAAGCAGCAGTTCTCAAATTGTTTCTGGTCCCTCCCCTTGCCTCATTGACCACATCACCCTCGTCAGTTTAGGGTCTGTCCACGCACCCCTAGGAATGGTCATGCCCATTAGTGGAACTGTTGAAGACGATGTTGTTGAATCCTGCACTAATTAGTCCCAAGGGAAAATAAACATTTGCATGTTAGCGACATCTGGAAGAAGTATATATACTTTAAGAGAAAGCAAAGCAATACTCTGCCTGTCCACCTGTTGGAGTTTCAATCCTAGACCAGTTGCTGGCGCACATCAAACCCGACACCCAAAATTGTGCCAATGGCTTCGGACGGCGGAGCGCGATTGGGAGGGTACAAGCTTTAACCTAGTATGAAGAAATGCAACCTAAAGTCTAAATATCATGGTAGAGCAGACCAGGCCCTAAGCCCTAGTTGGCATCTTGTCTAGGATTGAAGCTCCGACAGGTGACAGTTAGAGCATTGCTTTGCTGATCCGGCAGCTTCTGCAGCTTGTCTTGTTCCAGATGTATTGGTGTTACCTTTCCTCTGGAGTAAACTAGGCAGACCGAGAGAGGGACCATGCTGCATGTGCAATACGTGGTCTCTACAATTCAACCCAGACTTGTAGTTTGTGGTTTGTAGTTATTATGCCTTTTTTAATGTTAAGTATAATGTAACAAACTATCTTTTGTCAAGACGGTAAGCTGCCTTTAGTGGTAGTGTTTATCTCATAAATAATAACACTATATTTGTCAGACATAAATCCAATGTTGTCCAGAGTTTGTGAATATAAAAGAAGCACGTAGGCTGGTTCAAAGAATGGAAGAAATAATTATTCTACCAAAGGAATTCCATTGGCATCTCACCGTAGTGAAAGGTTGGATAACAAAGACAGGCCGTAATGAAAATTAAAAACAGAACAAGAATTCCGTAGGAGTAAAAGCAGAATTGTAAAATAAAAATCCCGCCGACGTAAAACAGAAGCACATCGACAAGGTGCCTTAAATCAACAGTTAGTCGTCAGTTTGTTGCTCATTACCAATTACAAACGCAGGTTGTGAACAAAGGTCCTTTCACACCGCGAGGTGTCTCCGAGTAGATCGCCTGGCTGCTCGTCTGTACATGACACCCATTGCTGGCCCCGGCATAACCACCGACTCCACATTCCGTTCTTGGCAGTCGATGAACACACTTTTATTGGCGCATAAACCTGGCGGTTTCAGCGTTGGGCGCTAACACTCAGATGGGGTAAGAGAAATCAGTGGCATATTAACGAATTTCTGGGGTTTAACAACAATACTGGGAAATACCGGGGGCGGTGAGACAACATGCATGCCCGGTGTTACGACATGTTAGTTTCCAGACCATTATCGTAAAGCGGAAATCTTTCGATTGTAAAGTGATGCTTTGGTTTTTATTCGTTTAAGGACGTCTGGTGGGTCGTGATGGGGTGTAGGGTGACATGGAGTGATGTCTGATGGCGGGGGGTGGGGGTGTGGAGTGAGTTTGATCCATGTCTGGTGATCGGGGTGGGGGTGTGGAGTGAGTTAGATCCATGTCTGGTGATCGGGGTGGGGGTGTGGAGTGAGTTAGATCAATGTCTGGTGATCGGGGTGGGAGTGTGGAGTGAGTTAGATCAATGTCTGGTGATCGGGTTGGGGAACTGCGCACGTAACCTCATCGCCACGGAGCAGGTTTCTCCATCTATAGCAAAGTAATAATAAAAGAGATCAAAGGGAAGCCAGGAATACTCATCGCAGTTTATAATATGAAGAATATACAAGCTACAGATGATACAGTATTGGTGGCGGATAATGCGAAAATCTGAAAATGTGAAATGGAAATAGAAAGGACAATTGTGAACCAAGTGAAAAATTTTAAATACCTTGGAGCATGTATAACATCTGATGGAAGACGCACAACAGAGATTAAGAGCAGAATAGGGTTTTTTTTTTTTTTAAAGCTGCATTTTAGAAAATTGAGAGTATCATATGCAATACTATCGTTGAATGTAAGAAAGAGAGTGCTAAAGTGCTATATAGAACTTGTTTTGCTGTATGGCAGCGAATTTTGGAATGTAAATGAACAAATTGGGACAAACTTGGAAGCAACCGAGATGTGGTTCCTAAGACGAATGTTGCGAATTTCTTGGATTGCCAGAGTAACTAACAACAATTGCCCGAAAGAAGGTAACGAAACTAGAATATTGTATACAAGAATAAGAAAGATACAAACATCTTTCTTTGGTCATGTGATGAGAAGAGAAGCATTGGAGAACATCGGGACAACTAGAAAGATCGAGGGGAAGAGAGGTAGAGGCAGACCAAGAGAAATGATGCTGAATGGACTGAGACTGTGCTAGGGAGAAATATCATCAGGAGAGTTGATCCAGGAAACCAACGACCGAGGTCTGTAGAGAGACATGAACGCCTACGCCAGCTGGTAGAACACTTGATGGTGATGATGATAACCCAGGCAGTGGGAGTCGTGGTAACGTAGTGGCTAGACGCTTTCCTGTCGGCCTGGGGGACAGGTTCGAATCCGGATCGGGACAGCGTTTTAAAACTAAACCTTGGCTGCCCTAAACAACTCCTGCCTTCCAGAACTGTCACTAGTATGTTACAAACAAATTCTTAGGATTCCGTGGATCAAAGAGAAGAATAATACTGATATTCTACAAGGTCTGGAGGTGAAAGAAACTAAACTAATATAATAATAAAAATAAAAAAATAAAAATATTTGTCAGTATGTTTTCCATCTTGCGAAAGGTTACCTTCGCCATGGCAATTCTTGTTCTAATCTCTAAAGACATTTCCCATTAGCTGTTATGACTGTTCCGAGACAATTATATCGACTCACTTGCTTAAGAATATTCCCATTTAATTGTATCTTATATATTATGTTATTTCGTTCTTCCTTGTGACGACAATAATCTGTCTTCATACAATTTAATTCTAACCCTAGTTGTTCACTGTGTGCAACAATCGCATCTACTAAATATTGCAGATCCTGTTCATTGTCTGCAATCAATATTGTATTATCAGTATATTCCCGAACATTTAAAGAAGAGAAATGACTGGTCGGTTCCAATGTTGTACACATTAGTTAGTTAGTTAGTTAGTTAGTTAGTTAGTTAGCTAGCTAGCTAGCTAGTTAATTAGTTGGTTGGTTGGTTGGTTGGTTGGTTAGTTAGTTAGTCGACAGATCATCCTCATTGCACATAGAACCATTCAGTCCATAAGTGCTCGGATCCCCTCTTCAGCAAATCCCGCAGCGTGTAGCGGCTCACGACACCAGTTCTGTGTTGGTTTATTACTCTTCTTTGGCTTCCCGCGTAGTGTTCTTGTTTGGCCACACCTCTTTTAACTTGCTGTTCTCGCAGCCTGACCATGGTTGTAGATGTCCAAGCATCCTTTGGTTCTCGTAAACGACTTACTTTTCGTAGAGCATTCTGAATGCCTGCCTGGTCCATGGCTCGTCCGCCTTCCACAGTAGCCCTACCTGCAAGCCTGTCAGCCTGCTCATTCCCTTGTATGCCCGCATGCCCTGGCACGAAGATGAAACTAATCTTTGCCAGCTGAGACCGCTCCAGAGACAGCAGCCACTCTCTTCGGATCCACCCCATCTCTATCCTCCTGAGCATACTCATTGAGTCACTTTGACACACGCCCGATTGAATGTTATTGCTTTACTTACTGCCATGACTTCCTTAGTCAGGCTGCATGTGGTCAAAGCAAAAGCGCCAGACTCTTCCTTCACAGTTTTGCCCCCGGCCTGAGTCGTAAAGACCCATGAACTTCTCACTCCTCGGATGACCGACCCATCCGTGTAAATGACAGCATCATCCACTAAAGAATTCTCGAAGATCAGAGCCTGTACTTCCGCCTTCACAGCAGCTGGATTTTCTTGTCTCCATTTCCTGTCTAGTTGGATGCACGCTGAAAAGGATGTACAGAACTATGTTGGCACTTGTACCCACTCCCCGCCAGGTTCTAAGTCCTCAAGTGAACACACCTGCTGAAGAATGTCTTACTCTTGACCCATCCACGACTTCCCTCTTTTTAACCTGCTGCCCTTTACCTTCTTCATCTCGCTATGCGGTGGATGTTGTGTATTTGCGTTGACTCTGAGATAGGCACGTGCTTGGCACATTTGTATTCTGTCCCTCATGGTTGGGAAATCAAGAAGGTAGCGCATCGCCCTGCATGTTATACCTCTTGTACATCCAAGAATGATGCGCGTGGCTTCGTTCTGTATCATTTCCACCCTTTCTATCTGCTTATGGCTGAGACTCAGGATCGCCATCGCATACTCCAGAACAGAAAGGGCCAGCCCCTCGTAAAGAAGACATAGATGGCACTACTCACAGTTTGCCGCCGCCATCATCCGCTTCGCAGGCAAAGCCCGCTTGACCTTTGTTATCACCTGGTCTATGTGCTCATTATAAGCAAGGCTTCGATCAAAACGGATCCCCAGGTAATTCATTGCCTGCGTTCTTTCCACTGTCTCTGAGCCCAGATTTACAGCTGGCGTTGGGGTGTTGACAATATAATAGTTATTTAAAGAGAACTATGTCACTGTTGCCTTTGTTGGATTGACCATTGCCCCAGCTTCAACACACCAAGTGCTTATACGATTGAGTTCGGTTTGTAGTTCTACAGCAACCTAATCTCTGTCCTTACGCTGACGATACACTATTGCATATGATCTGTTGCTGGCTCGGTGTCTTAGATTCATTGACAGATTCAACAGGAACATGAACGCACGATGAATACAAGCAAATACTTGCGTCCTTGGTACTCTTCGTTTATTGTAGACAAATGTTACAGCAGACATAAATCACATGGTCCCGTATATGTGGGAGGGCGTGTGATGAATCTTAGTAAATGTATATTCACTTCTGCTGTATAAAGTTTGTTACTTAGAGTCGACGCAATCGTTTCAATATAGCAAATATTCAATCGCATACAAAGATGTCATTCTTATGGACTAATGTCAACTTACAGCCTGATCTTGGCGTCTGATGTGCGGTGTCGCTGGGCTGCCATTACTTCTGCGAAATGCAACAAACCTTCGTGCTGGGCATTCGCTTAGCCGCACTAGCTTGATAACACATCTCTGACTCCTGGTGGAGAATCAATACACAAATTGCTTTGACAATTTTTCACGGCTACATACCACTTTGACGTCTTGACTTGTCCAAATCCCTGACCTGACTGATTAGAACGACCAGAAGTTTCGTTCTCGTGATCTCAGCTGTTCTGATCACGTGATAAAGTCTTTCTGAGTAGTTTCCCTTCTCTCTCGTGATTCATCATCACTATCTCTTAAAGTTCTAGGCTTCATTCGTTTTTCTTGTGCTTGCCAGTTAACTGTCATTAACTTAAATCATATTAGCTTTTTCTTCACTGCTCCTGTACTGTAAACATTCTGTTAATACGCAGGACTAGTACTGTAGACCCTGCGTTGCTACATGGCAACTAAAACATCGTCTGCATACGACAATGTCCTCCCCGGTCCTATTAATTGCTTCTTGGTGATTCTCACAGTGAAGGCGTTGAACAGCACCGGAGATAATGGTGATCCCTGTGGTAGGCCAGGATAAACTGTTGTTGGTTCTGAAGTCCAACTACCACATCTAAAGACTACTTTCCGTTGAAAGAGGGCTGCAGTGATCCAGCTAAGGAGGAAAGGACTTATCTTGCGTTCAAGAAGCTGAAGCATTAAGAAATCCACTGGTACTCTGTTTTACGCGTCCTCAAGATCAATCGTTCCATCAAATGTTTCAATGCCTGATTGAAAAACTTCATATACATCATAGGCAAAATCTGCTGCATTGGTCCAGATTTCTCTTTTTGGACGATACCCTCCAAGGGTAGGTGGTAAAACACCTTACCTCTCCAGCTGGCTTGATATTTCTCTGGCTCTACAATTAACTTCTCGAGCAGCTTGCCTATTGTGTTCTGTATGGTTATTACTCGATATCCCTGAATTTTTGTGTTGTCTTTGCCAGGCTTCGGCAAGGGAATCAGATAGTTCTGTAACCACTCCTCCTTGATGCTAGCACTCCCTTTACTGTCGTTGCACGTCTGCTAGTTTCTCTAGTTCGTTGTCGGTTTGTTGTACACGTATTACACAGAAATGTAAATTGGGGAACCCTTTGAGGCCACTAATAAAGAATTTAAATAAACAATAAACACACAACACACATGTATTGTTTGGAGCTCATAGAAGTGAAAGGAAAGAAGTATTATAGTATCTTGGTTATAGTATCATGAATGTATAGTGGAGACGCATAAGCCTGCAGGCTGTCAATACTTGTCCTACAATGTAGTCTTCTTCTAAAGAGTACTTTGAAATGTTTAACTGAAGGAACATAAGGGTGTGTCCCCATGAGTCTTCGGGTTGGTTGTTTTCCTTAAAGTAAATTAACAATGGGGATGGACGAACGGAATGCTCCACACGACGTAAATTACGATTGATAGTTCACAATCAGCCATGTCCAGATGTTGGAACCTGTGGGACACTCATGTCCTTTCATCCAGGAAGAGGACATGGGGTTATACAGGACATCTATTCTAATCTTTATTTGGAGATCGGCTATCAAAGAGTATTGTAAACCGTATTCTGAGCTGGTCACAGCACCGAGTTCACGAGCTGAAAATTAGCTTGGATTGTTGGAGCCGTAAGATCACTGCAGGGTGCACTCTCCTGGCGTGGGGACACCTGAGCTTCCAAGTGGCGGGTATCATCGGTTGAACAACCTCATCTTAACAAAAGGCAACAACAATGGCTTCAAAAGAAGATACTCTTGGGGTATGCTTTGAGAATGTTGCCAATAAAGAAATGTTAGTGAATGTGGACAAACGCGACGGACAAAATATGCCTTGAATGTTCCGTTTTGGAGGAAATAATAAATTTGGATAATTACAAATATCCAATCTGACGTGGACAAGGCTTAAGGTTGGTGCCGGAATACGATTTGCATTGCCAGTAGTAGGTTGTGCTCAATCTCAACCTCATATCCCGAAACAACCAAATAAATCAATTACATATACATTTTTTTTCTGAACTTTGTCAACGTAGTCAGCTAAAAAGCCGTTCCTTTGGCTTAAAACAACTTCCTAACGCACACGGTAAAAGTACTTCACAAGTGACAGATAGATGCATTCACAGATATCACTGACACGTTTAACACAGATGACAGTATTAGCAGTCAGTTAAAGCAAATCTGAAACATGTTGCATGTCTTCTCATGACATTGCGGTCAACTTCAGGTTGATGATCTAGACAATGTTACATTCAGTGGTTTGCAGTTGCTTTCTGAACGAGAAGTCAAAGTTTACTTCCAACTGACTTGTGTGGGGAGTGAACCCACTATCCCGTCATCAACATACATGACGTTTAAGAGCGAGCGATCTCACCCCATCAGCCATGCTGACCTCTCAAATTAACAGATTGATGGATATTGTGTTTAAAGTGCAATGAAAACAGGAAAAAGATTACACTTGTGAAAGTTATGTGCGATATCTTTACAACTGTTAGCCTAAGTTTAGCGTGAATAAACAGTCCAATCCTTTTTACAGGGTATTTGTAAAGTCTCGCTAAACTTTGTGTGAAGAACAGCTGTTTGTTGGAGAGTATGTTTTCCATCTTGCAAACGGAAAGCATACTTTCCAGCAAACAGTTGTTCTACATACAAAGTGTGGTGAGACTTTATAAACACCCTGTATAACTGCAGCTCATCACTTAATGACTTATTCATGAATTAACTTGTAACCTGTCAACGCATGTGGCGATGTTTCTCCTCACTTATAAACGAATGAAGTACCTCGCTGAAAAAATAAGTTTACTTCGCTCACGACCACACCCGGTGTTGGTAGATTCGGATCCTTGTGTGCCTATAGCTTTGGTTTGTTATGTTGTATAGTGTGTTCTCCGATCTCCACTTCTCTCCTTTCCTTCCGTGATAGACAATCAATACCTGTTAACTTATTGCGCATAACTAAATTAGATGTCTGCGTCTGTGTCTTAGAGGTAATAAAATCACTTTCGCAATACTGATGTTTGATTCGAGGTTAGCCGCTGGCTATTTGGGAGCAAATCTCGTTGCGTTGATTTTCACAATTGTATGAACGTCGGCCGTACAGAAAACAATTTCATCTAAAATTGCATAGAAAATATCACAAGTAGCCAATAACTGCTGGGGTAGACTGCGATGTCCTGTAAAAGAAAATGCAATTAACTTGAACTAATGTGCTTCACTGAATCTATCATGCACTTGACTTGTAGAATATGGAAAAAATTGTCATCCAGCCATTTTTATAAGATCGTGAATTTCAGAATATATAATATTGAATTCTTAAGAGCTATATTGCATCAATCCTGATATTCGAAAAACTATGATAATTAGGAGTGGCAAGGAGTGGTCGTCAATGAATATCACAGTACACGAGGAAATACTAGAACAAGTAACAAGTTTCTCCTATTTTGAACATGTAAAAACAGATGTTGGCAGAAGTGAAACAGAAATCAAAAAGAGAAAGGGAATGGCCAAAAATTCTTTCAACAGCATGAAATCCGTATTAACATCTAGAGAGATTAGCAACCCATTAAACATGAGAATTGCTAAATGTTATGTATATTCAACACTGCAATATGGCGCGGAAGCCTGGACATCGAACAAGCAATTAGAAAGTCGAATAGTGTCCCTGAAGATGTGGATATACTGTACATAAGAATATGTAGAATTTCATGGAAATAAAACAATCAATTACAGAGGTTATAGAAAAACTGGAAATGAAATGAGAGTTGATGACAGAAATAAGTTAAAAGACATAACACTCTTATAAAAACCATACTGAGGGTAAGGTTGAAGGCAAACGAGCAAGATATAATAATAGTAATTGTTTGCATATCTTTTACAGGACATTGTTGCAAACATCAGCATCTTTCACCTGATTGTTGATTTCTTGGCAAGATTACGCTCAGTAGTTTGCCATTGCTTTCTGAGCGGCCGGCTCACATACCCCGTAAGTTACCGACGCGAGTCGAACCACTGCTGATTCTCACCGTCGTCACGTTACCTACGAGAGTATACGAGATTACGGAGAAAGGTCGCTTACCTCTAGGCCAGGAAGCCTGCGAGCAAGAGATAGACAACAATATAAATGGGAAGATAATATCAAGGGATGGACGAACAGCAATCTGACAGATTGTACAGTCATGGCGAGAGACAGACAGTGTTGGAGATACATTGCAGCTAGCCTTCATTGTGGAGGCCGCGCCTGATTGATCGACTGGCTGATATTCGGAAGCCAATTATGGACAATTGGCAGACAAGTGAGGAAGTTTGTGGAAGCTGCGGAGATGTGGTTTTACAGAAGAATGATGAGAACACCGTGGACAGATAGAAAGAGCAATGAAGACATCTTGAAAAAAAAAGGTAACTCACAAAGAAAACTGATAACTCGCATCACATACAGACAGTCCGCGTTCTTTGGGCAGTTCATGAGAAGGGGAAATCTGGAGTATGTCGTCACAACAGAAACTCTGGAGGAGACGAGAGGCAGGAGGAGACCAAGAGAGAAGATGTTGGTCAGTTTGAAATTATGGCATGGAGGAAAGTCGGTATCATAAATATTTCGCATCACCAGAGATAGAAAGCTGTTGACAGACATAATCAATAACGATACACGGTGTGGACTACAAAGAAAAAGATCTCAGAATTGTCTATAATGATAGGACATTCTGTGTTTTTACAAGATTCTTCAAGGGAACATTCTTAGAGTTTCTCCGCAAGCAATGATAATAATAACACAAATGATGTTTGCGTGGAGTACTTTGACGACCGTATATATTGACAGCTAACGAAAAAGTAATAATTACATCTCGCATAGTTGTGGGTATGGTTGTTTTTGTGTTGTAAACACTTGGATACATCTTTACTGCGCATACAATCAACTCTCATTCTGTGAGAATGATCGTTGGGGGGCCGCCTCTACACTCCCTTGTACAAGAACCGCGTGCCTGTCTCGTTTGTGTCGCTTGAGCCCCAGTCAGGCTTGCCTTTATACAAAATGGTAGCTTTGTGCATGAATGCAGCAGACGTGAAAGGCCCATAGATGCAATCACAGAGACTGCACCGGATGAACTTGACTAATAAATCCCGCAGAAAGAGGCATGCCAACTTTTCAACTCCACCAACAATTAACGCATACTCCAAAATCCGGTCTGCTAAGAATTTAAATGAAATCAAAATTTTTTGTGGTTTTGAAAGGAAAATTGTGTACCCTTGCATACAAGCATATACACTTATAAAGTGTACGCATGTAGTTTAAACTGACAATTCGTTTCTACAACACAACGTACAACTTAATCCCGTTCTTTTTCCTAATCATCATCATGAAATGCCATGCCGATAGGCGTGGGCGGTCATGGTTTGCCATCTCACACGGTCACCAAAGTTTCGAATCAGGTCTGTGTTCTTGTCTCGACTATGTCATGCTGCCAAACCATCAAGGTATGTATCATTTTATCTTCCTCTTGCTCTCTTCCCATCAAGCTTGCCAGTTGTCACTAAATTATCAAATCATTTTCTCCTCATACCATGTCCAAAAAATCTTGACTATCCACGTCTAATTTCTCCAAACAATCTCCGCTATTAATTTGTTTCTTGAAGTACTGTCTCATTTGATTTTCTGTCCTTCCATGATATTCTTTGCATTATTCTCAAAAACCACATTTCCACAGCTATTAGATGTTTCTCAGCTTGACTGTTAATTGTCCATGTTTCACACATATACAACAATGTGGGTTCTTCAACACTCTTTTCTCACTGCAATTGACAACTTTTTGTTGGTAAGTATGTTTTCCATATGTTTAAAGCCACCTTTACGATAGCAATTCTTGATCTGCAAGGCATCTTCCATCAGATGTTACGACTGTTCCGAGATAGCTATACCGATTCACTTGTTTAAAAATAGTTCCATTCACTTGTATGTTACAATGTGGTGTTTCTTTCTTCTCCATAAGCTAGAACCTGCCTGTCTTCTCCATGAGCTTCTGTCATACCATTTAAGTCATTTTAATCTGCGCAAGCACCAGTTAGCGAATATGTGTAGTTTACTAGTAATGTTGTTGTTCAGTCTGGCAATGTCCGACCGCCGCTACTTTCCAGGAAACATTCTGGTACTTAGTTTAAACTGGGTTGACCAGAAAGTCCATGCCTGTGAATAGGAAATATCCCAGGGGAATGAGACAGATTTTCGTGAAAACTCCGGTCTTTATATCTCCCCTCAACACGTCACTGAGGTAAATGAAGGAAGAGAAGAAGAAGAAGACAGAGCCATGTTAATCAATCATCTGAACCCACACAAGATAAACAGAATTCACACTAAGTGAGTTTAGTACAGTTTGGGGGGGGGGGGGACATCTGAGTCTCTCTAAGTGAGTTTCGTACAGTTGGAGAAGTCTGAGCCTCTCTAAGTGAGTTTCGTACAGTTGGAGAAGTCTGAGTCTCTCTAAGTGAGTTTCGTACAGTTGGAGAAGTCTGAGCCTCTCTAAATGAGTTTCATACAGTTGAGGGACGTCTGCGCCTCTCTAAGTGAGTTTCGTACAGTTGAGGGACGTCTGCGCCACTCTAAATGAGTTTCATACAGTTGAGGGACGTCTGCGCCGCACGATATGTACAGAGTTGATGACATTCATAATGTGTATATTACTATTTGTTCTCTAGCTTTTTATTAATAATGGGAGAATTTAAAGAGAAGCCAGGAATACTAATCGAATGTTATAATATAAAACAAAATATACGTTATGCATATGACACAGTATTGGTGGCTGATAATGCAAAAGATCTACAATTGTTGGACATTGTAGTAACAGAGTGCAAAGAAAGGACTATCCTTGAATATCAAGAAAACAGCAACAATAGTAATATCAAGGAAATAGGTAACACCCATATGTGAAATGGAAATAGAAGGCAGCATTTTTAACCAAGTGGGTAATTTTAAATACCTAGATGCACTTATAACATCAGATGGAAGGTGCGCAACAGAGATTAAGAATATAATAGGGCAAGCAAAAGCCGCATTTCAGAAAATGAAAAGTATCTTTTGCAGTAAGTTACTATCATTGAATGTAAGAAACAAAGTGAGAAGTGCTATATAGAACCTGATTTGCTGCTTGACAGCGAATCTTGGAACCTAACTGAAGAAATTAGGAAGAACGTGGAGTTTATTCAGAACACCAAACACCAAAATCTGTGGAGAGACATGAACGCCTATGCCAGCTAGCAGGGCACTTGATGATGATGAGTTGTTTATGTTTTCCATATATGTCTTTATCTTTCTTCTTCTGCCGCTCTTACCTGTAGTGTTTCCCGCTAATTTCACTGTCATCTCTTCTATTGATATGAGGAATATATTGTGTTTGTCTTTTCCTTATGATCTTAAACGGGTTATAGGGGAGCCTGGACTTGACACTACCTCGGGGTTTATTCACTTCTCTTTCCACTTTATTCTCAATATTGTTATTGTTTTTATTTAAAAATAAACACTCAAGCACACATCCTCCAGGTATCCAGCCTCGCCATCATGGCATTACTCATTGCCCATCTTCGGTATTCATCCAGTAGAATAGACCACCCACAACTGTTCATGAAGCAAATGTGTGTGGTTGTGATGTTGGTGTTGTGAAGTTGCCCATTCTAAAGGAAAGTTTCGGAAATTCATCACACTCGTAATCTACAACACAAGAACAGGAACTGTCGTTCATGGCTCGGCTTAGAGAATACACATGATTGATGTGTAACCACTCACGAGTGGCGTGATGTGTGTCAATGTGTGTGTGTGTGCGTGTGTGCGTGTGCGTGTGTGTGTGTGTGTGTGTGTGTGTGAGAGAGAGAGAGAGAGAGAGAGAGAGAGAGAGAGAGAGAGAGAGAGAGAGATTATGTTTTCCCTGTTTTTTTTCCCCCCTGTAATCCTGACGATGACTAGAGAATACTGTGAAATGGCTAGACCAACACATGGCATCTATACATTGCTTGTCATTGTCGACAAGAGCAAAATGTGAACATTCTTCATGTCATACATATTATGGCACGCCAGTTTACATTCAGTTCTGTTATTTCTTCTTCCTTTCTTTCAAAACAATAAATATATAGGCATATTGACACAGGTGTTGGTATTTAGCGCATTGTCGCTGAATTATCTACTCGTGCCATCCTAATGACTTTCTTATGAACACGCTGGTCCTTGAGGCAGGCAGGTCCGTGAACCGATGCAGTCAGTTGGAGAAGGCTGTACCGTACAGTGTAGGGGCTCTTTTAGATGTTTCATGAAATGCTATAAAGCAGCAATACTTTATTTGCCATTAACTGTAATTTGTAAATTATAATTCTGATTCGTTTTCTTTGTACATGTTCCGAAATTTATTATCATTTTTTTTTAAATTATTCTTTTGGCGTTTGTGTTCTACTGATGTATTGTCTCTGATAAAGAACCTTTCATCATCATCATCATCGACATGCGCTGCGCCAGCTAACATAGATGTTCATGCATCTCCATTGATCTATGTCCCAGATTTTGTCGATCAGTTCCACTGATGACATTTCTTCATGCCACCGTCCAAGTCCACCCAGCATCATTTTTGTCGGTCTTCCACTGGCTCTTCTGCCGCTGATCTTTCCAGTCCCTACAATGTTTTCCAATGTTTCTTTTTTCGTTACATCACCAACACATGCTTTTGCCGCTTTCTTATATTAGTATATAATGTTATAAATTGTATTAGGGTTTTCCAGGCAATTGGTTTTAGTTGCTCCGGCAGTCCAAGCTACACTCATCTTAGAAACCACCTCCTGGTTGCCTCCAAGGTCTTCTTAATTGTTTCGTTCAAGTCCACGATTAACCTATATACCGTAAAAGAGGATCTGAATAATATTTCTGCTCCCATTGTCTAACATTCCAATTTCAATGACCGTGGCTTGTTGCATAAGATTTTTTTTTCTTTTTTTCTGAAATGCAGATGTTGCGTCGCCTATTCTACCCTTAATCTCTGACACACACATTCAATATGTTTTTATTATTTCTCCCCTTATATCTGAATTTATTAACTTGTTTAAACGTGTTTCCTTCTATTGTTACATCACACTGTGGCGTTATCTTATACTTTGAAATAACCATTGTTTCCTTTGTTGTGATATTCAATGAAAGCCATATTTTGCACTCTCTATTAGTATAATGTCCACATTCTAGATAAATGGGTTTGAAAGACATTATAGTTTGAATAATTAGTCAGCTGTATCCATCTTCATTCATCGTAATGTATCAGAACGCCACTCTCATCATGGACGCTAGTCCAAGTGCTTCTCCATCTCTTCCCATTTCTCCTACCTCAAGGCGTCTGTAGTGTCCTATGTCCATCTTCGTGTTCATCAACTTCTGCCTCTTCTTCCAGAAACCACGCCTTCCATCCATGTTCTCTTCACCCTACTGTGGCGAATTCCAGAAACCACGCCTTCCATCCATGTTCTCTTCACCCTACTGTGGCGACTTCCAGAAACAACGTCTTCCATCCATGTTCTCTTCACCTTACTGTGGCGACTTCCAGAAACCACGCCTCCCATCCATGTTCTCTTCACCCTACTGTGGCGACTTCCAGAAACCACGCCTCCCATCCATGTTCTCTTCACCCTACTGTGGTGACTTCCAGAAACCACGCCTTCCACCCATCTTCTCTTCACCCAACTGTGGCGACTTCCAGAAACCACGCCTTCCATCCATGTTCTCTTCACCCTACTGTGGTGACTTCCAGAAACCACGCCTTCCATCCATGTTCTCTTCACCCAACTGTGGCGACTTCCAGAAACCACGCCTTCCATCTAAGTTCTCTTCATCCTACTGTGGCGACTTCCAGAAACCACGCCTTCCATCCATGTTCTCTTCACCCTACTGTGGCGACTTCCAAAAACCACGCCTTCCATCCATGTTCTCTTCATCCTACTGTGGCGACTTCCAGAAACCACGCCTTCCATCCAAGTTCTCTTCACCTTACTGTGGCGACTTCCAGAAACCACGCCTTCCATCCATGTTCTCTTCACCTTACTGTGGCGCCTTCCAGAAACCACGCCTTCCATCCATGTTCTCTTCACCCTACTGTGACGACTTCCAGAAACCACGCCTTCCATCCATGTTCTCTTCACCTTACTGTGGCGACTTCCAGAAACCACGCCTTCCATCCATGTTCTCCTCACCCTACTGTGGCGACTTCCAGAAACCACGCCTTCCATCCATGTTCTCTTCACCCTACTGTGGCGACTTCCAGAAACCCCGCCTTCCATCCATGTTCTCTTCACCCTACTGTGGCGACTTCCAGAAACCACGCCTTCCATCCATGTTCTCTTCACCCTACTGTGGCGACTTCCAGAAACCACGCCTTCCATCCATGTTCTCTTCACCCTACTGTGGCGACTTCCAGAAACCACGCCTCCCATCCATGTTCTCTTCACCCTACTGTGGCGACTTCCAGAAACCACGCCTTCCATCCATGTTCTCTTCACCCTACTGTGGCGTCTTCCAGCAACCACGCCTTCCATCCGTGTTCTCTTCACCCTACTGTGGCGACTTTCAGAAACCACGCCTTCCTTCCATGTTCTCTTCACCCTACTGTGGCGACTTCCAGAAACCACGCCTTCCATCCGTGTTCTCTTCACCCTACTGTGGCGACTTTCAGAAACCACGCCTTCCTTCCATGTTCTCTTCACCCTACTGTGGCGACTTCCAGAAACCACGCCTTCCATCCATGTTCTCTTCACCGTACTGTGGCGACTTCCAGAAACCACGCCTTCCATCCATGTTCTCTTCACCCTACTGTGGCGACTTCCAGAAACCACGCCTTCCATCCATGTTTTCTTCACCCTACTGTGGCGATTGCCATGGCCAAGGTATTTTAGTTTCTACCATTATCCTGCTCATGGGTCAGTGTTTGTTGTTTTCATGTTCAGATTTTGTAGAATGTAAGTAACTGTCTTCCTTTTGGTTCACGATAATTTAAAATCTTTCCAGTAACATATAATCTCAAAAGCCCCAGTTTTCTTCTTTAGTCATTGTGAAATGGCCCATGTCTCACATTTATGTTTCCGTTTTCATTGCATGGTCATATTAACAATTACATCCTTTTCGCCCTGTATGTGGTTTATCATATGCGTAAATCCTACATTGGTTTCGTTACACAACAGTAATGACTGACATCGTAACATTCTGTCGCCTGACATAATCTGAAATAGATAGAATTATTCCCCATACCCTATGATTGTTTGTTCTCTCGATACTTGACTTCAGCGGAATCAATGAATTAACGAACTGACCTTCACCTGGTTAGTTCTAAGCAAGGTACAAATCTATGAAGACGCGAAATAGAGAAAGAAATCTACCCATCAATAGCCCTCAAAATCAAAGTCAATTGTCTTCGTGATATCAAAGCAAAGTTTCGTGACAGAATGGAATCATACACAATGAGCTGTTATGAATTGAAAAAAAACAAAAAAATGCCCTCCCTGTGACATGGGCAACCCACAGTTGTTGGCTATCATTGGGTAGACAAGCCAGGGAAAGGCGACAACTTTATACGTTCACAGGGCGGAATTAATATAGCGATGTCCTAGAGTGCACGTCAAAGATCCAGCGCAGTATAGCGTGCACAGAATAGAAACAGAAAAATAATACAACGCCGTGATCGATTGAATGCGAGGAAACATCTTTTCCCTTTCTCAGTGGCGTTGCTAGTTGTTTCATTCTGTCGCCGGCCGTGAGTGTCACACAAAGTGTGGCTTCAATGCTATTGAGTGCACAACATTGGTTAGAAATCACACGCCGCCATGATTTACAACACAAGAATCTATTAGCTGTGTTCTTGAGACCTCAATCAGCTTGTCACCCTGGACTTCTATCGTGCTCTCCAGATTTTGCATTTCTGTTATGATTATGTAGATACAGTCAGCGCTCCATCGGTTGTCTCTCTTATTAGTTAACTATTATGTCCCGAGAGCGTATTATCTCTTTGAGGACGGAAGGCTAGTAATTGATGACGATATATCTGATAGTTTGTCAGGAAATGCCAGTATTTCAAGCGGAAATATATAATAGTTCTTCACGAGAAGCCACTATTTGGAGCCGATATATCACATTTTCAGTTATGGGATGTCAGTTTTTGAGGTTTAAATATTAAATAATTCGCCATAAAAAGCCAGTATTTTTCTCCGATGTGTCCAAATAATTCGTCGCGAGATGCCAGTATTTGGGGCCGATATATGTTTAGTTATCGTAAGAAGCCAGTATTTGGTTATCTTCTTCTTCTTTGCGTTCATCCGGAGTGTTTTTTTTTTTCTTCAGATGTGATTGCGGTTTGTCTGGTTAGGCACCCTTGGGTCGAAACCCTTAGGCCAACACATCCGACTTTTAGCGTGCATTTTTGACCAGGTTAGCATTCCTGGGAGACTCTCACTTTTGTGGTACTGTCCACCTCCCAGCTGGTCAAGTTGGAACAGTCGAAGACTGCACGGTCATCCCTCAAATGAAGGCATGGACAGTCCATAGCATTTTCCGCCATCCTGGGTGGCTTCCATAATTGCAGAGCCGACACATAACGCTCTGGTGCTGGGCTCACCGAGGGAATCGTCACGTCCTGCTCATGGCTGCTTTAATTCCTCACTTCAATATATTGGGCATTTCGTTCGCCCCGGGCCGTTCCCGCACAAACCAGACAGGTCTGCAGACGGTATCCACTCAGCGAGTTTTCGGACATGTGCTTGTCGTTGCGCCCGTCAGAGCTGTTCCAGGCACGACAGACATTCGGAAAACTACCTAGTCAGAGCTGTTCCGAACAAGAGCGGCATTCGGAAACTAGGTAGTCAGAGCTGTTCCTAGCACGAGAGACATTCGGACGAGACATTTCACTCGGACGTAAATGCGTAGTGCCAATTTTTAGTTTGCCACCCGTAGGACGGCACTTCCGGCGGGAATTTTTTAATGAGGTTAGCCTTCCTCGGGTTTCGTGGCACGTTAGACTTATTGTTGTGATGTCGCCCACATCTCAGCTGGTCAAGATAGAACGATCAACGACATCGCGGTCGACCCTCAAGGGAAGGCAGGGGCAGACCATGGGCATTCCCTCGCTGTCCAAGGAGGCTTCCATAATTGCAGAGCCGGCACATATTGCTCTGAGACTGGGCTCACCCGAGGAGTTGCCACGTCCTGCTCATGGCTGCTTTAGTTCCTCACTTCCATGTGTTGGGCATCTCGCTTGCCACTGGTCGCTCAGCACACACCAGGAGCGGTCAGACTGCGGGCGACATCCACTCGGTAAGCTTTTGCTTTTGACTTCGGACCACGCAATGGATTCGCTAGCCGTGCGTTCCATTTTGTGTTATTGAGACGTTTTTTTTTCCATTTTTATCTACACTCTCTACGAGTTAGATACAGACAGTTTTCGTAACCATTTCATTCGACTGGGGCACTTTTCTGCCTTTTAGTACTCGCTCACGAGGTAGGCTACATGTGCTGCCGGCTCAGCACCTTACCTCCGTGCAGCAGTGAACGAGAAACGGCCAGGCCCTCTCATCCGGGAATCCCTCATATCCCCCAGCTGAGAGCCTTCGAACAAGTATTAGAACTGGGCATGTAGCGTGCTCAGTATCTTACCTCTATTTTTCGGTAGGTGGATATCGGCCCGGCTCTCACATCCGAGGGTTTGTGGCCTACACCCTCGACAGAGAGCCTTATAATGTTGTCCGGACCAGGAACTTCTGCCTTCGTGCACCAGATTTAAACTTTCGACTGCTATCTGTGGCGAAACGCCAATGGCTCATGTCCTCATGCCTGCTTTTGTTTTGGGTAAACAGGGGGAAACAGCTTTCGGGAGCTCTCAGTTCTCTTGTTCGCTCAATCACCATGGAAGATAGTTCTTTGGGTTACTTTCATAACACGATCTTTTCATGGAGCGATTGGGTATATGTCTTTCCTTTCGGGTAGACCCGATGGAGCGCCTTGCGCCAAATGCGCACTGGTGCGGCTTCTTGGGCAATTCATGTCCGTTTCTACTTATCGTTACCCACTGCCGAATGTCAAGATGTCAAGTTGAAGATTGGGACATTTTAAAGGCAGAATACTGATGGTGTATGAAAGGTAAATTTAGGTTGTAATTAGTCCTGCACTTATAAATCTCTATTGTCTTAACTACTGAGATGAATTGGCGAAACGGCAGTCTTGCCATATTGGGAGGGGGTGACCGTTAGCCAATCTGGCTAAGCGTCTTGATCTTGGCATGGCAAGGGAACAAATCTGAACAATAAATATTTCCCAAATGATATCGCTTGTTCTTGGCAGCCGATAGACGAGTGCTATCTTTCTTCCTACGGCTTACCTCTACTTAGTAGCATCTCTCATTTAAATATAAGCACATTAGATAGCTACGGTGTGCCGGAAGGAGGGAAGGGCTCCTTGGGGATGGGGTCCACCAATCTATGATCTATCTTCTTGAGCCGGAAGAGGCTATCCACAGTGCTATCTCTCTCGTCTTTTAGTCGATAGGATGATGTCGGGAGGATAATGGTCTTCTCTATCTCACTGAGAGAACCTGAACTCATCTGAATCTATGGGTTATTTGAGGCACGGCCGGTACATTGCGGCGATTGCTCAGAAGAGAGCAGCGGCCAGATGGGGTAGTATCTTCTTTCCTATTCTTGCTAGGAATGGGGAACAACTCTTCTTTGATTACTCACACCACACTACAAGAGCTTTGTCGTGAGAAAGGCATGGTTTGCAAGGGAGAGAGAAGCCGGGAAACGAATGTGCCCAATAATAATAAAGGCAGGGTATGAGTGTGGAGAGTGAGTCTTGTATGCAAAAGGGTGCATAGGGTAGCCGACAGGACGTCTACAAGTTGGAGGTCTACTCAAGCCAGGACGTAGCCAATCCAGGGGCTACCTGACATGTCAGACCCATTCAAGCAAGCCACTTATTACTTGTCTTGGTAAGCCAAAATGTATAACTAATGTATTAACTGAGGCCCAATTGGACCTCAGGATTGTGGTGCATGAGTCAGCTTGGTCCCTCACTAAAATGTTGTTATCTACAGGGTCTTCCTTTTGACAGTAAAGTGTGTTGAAAGACTCGACAGGGTTTCTATGCCCAAAGTTATAAGCACCTGATGAAACCAGGGCAAGTCAGTGGACATACCAGGTATAATGTTTCTAATTTTATGGAGAAGCAGTACAAAAATTAAATGAGTGACACAACCACCACTCAAGTCTTCTCATCGACTTAAGGTCGAGTGTTTGCTGATGATTCTGTTTAGACCTACGCAAATTCCCATCCGTGTCCGGGACAGCGAAAGACTCTGAATCATTCCCTATACACAATCTGGTCTCAGGACTTCAGTTCCCAACCTAAATTGTGCCAAGTGATCCCATGGCATTTTCCCAGACCAGATGAGTGACTATATCGTGTTGGCCTCGGAAACTTGGAAGCTGTTGTTCGAACAACCGACGCTGGATAGAGAGACTGGAAACTTTGCCCGGTGAGGCAGTTGTGAAATAACAGGACAATTTAGAGATCTGTGATCTATGACTTCAGAGTTTCTGGCTTCATATCTGGACTAGAGTTATCTCATCAGTTTTTGTTTTTCTAGACTTTTATAGGTTTATCTGTCTTGGTGTTCTTCTGTGTTGTCGTTATTACGGTATTAAATTCTAATTATAGTGACTGAGACGATCGTCATGTTACGTTTGTGTCAGCCAGAAATACACTGCAGGAAATAGACCCTGAGGTCGAAAGAGAGAGTGACAGTAAGTCCGGGGAACGGATGAGGGTTGGCAGCAAAGACCTATCCCCAGCCAGGGCAAAAGAATAAGTATGAAATATTGTGACGGGACTATTTGGGACCCTCCCCATAGCTTGTTACACTATCCTCAGTCTACCTGCAGAGCAGCAGGTTGTGTCTCTCTTAGCCTGGCTCCTATCCCATAAGCTGTCCGATATGTAGTTTTCATCCATCGGCAAGCACATGGGGTCGATGGGACACGCAAGCTCGCCCACCACGGCAAGGTGGCGACACGTCGGGGGAGGTATTTGGTA
>JACEFZ010008930.1:407500-416957 GCA_014155875.1 Cepaea nemoralis | reverse complement strand
CTTAGACAAGAGAAGTCACGGCTGCAGTAGTATATAACACAGTGGTTCTCAAACGTTTTTGGCCCATGGGCCCCTTCACCTTATGTTCAAAACGTCATCCCCCCCCCCCTTTTCGAATTTCCTCTCTATAAATCCCCCCATCCCCCGGCCCCTCCACAGTATACGTAACCATGGAAGCTAAATTTAATAACACATACTAGAACAAGTCTAGACATCTACATAGAAACGTCATTTGCGGGTTTACTTACGTTATACGATGGTTGCTGAATAGGGCAAGCAAAAGCTGCATTTCAGAAGATGATGAGTATCTTATGCAATAAGTCGCTATCAATGAATGTAAGAAAGAGAGTGCTGAAATGCTATGTAGAACCAGTTTTGCTATATGGTAGTGAATCTTGGAATTTAAATGAACAAATTAAGAAGAAATTAGAAGCAACAGAGATGTGGTTCCTGAGACGAATGTTGCGAATTCCTTGGACTGCCAGAGTAACTAACAACGATTGCCTGAAACAGGCTAATGAAACTATAACATTATATACCTCAATAAGAAGGAGACAAAGAGCTTTCTTCGGTCATGTGATGAGAAGGGAGGCATTGGAGAACATTGTGACAACTGGAAAGATCGAGGGGAAGTGAGGCAGAGGCAGACCAAGAGAAATGATGCTGGATGGATTGAGACGGTGGCGTGGAGGAAAATCAGCAGCAGAGTTGATCCAGAAAACCAAAGACCGAGATCTGTGGAGAGTCATGAACGCCTACGCCAGCTGGTAGGGCACTTGATGATGATGACTTAAGTTATAAAACGAATTTCAGAAGGGCGTGAAGTACAGAACCATAAAGGAAGGGGGGAAAACAATATCAAGTAACCGGTTCTTGTATTAACGTGATCTTGAAATAATCTTAATTCGCCCCATCACCACCCCCCTGGAAACCTAAATTCTTCCCCCCTCTCTCCGGGGGAGGGGGGAGGGAGAATTCCCCACCGGTTGAGAACCACTGATATAACAAAAGAAAATAAGAACAGCTAGGTATGTGTAACTCCAGCAAAACAAAAAGTGAGAGATAATAAACACAGACACAGGGTCTGTGTTTTATTATCTCTCACTTTATCTTCTGTGATATAGAGCCAGTTAGTTAGTTACACGTACCTGTTTTTGTTTCCTACGTTTTGTTCTTCTGTTCTTTAATCGCCCAGAGGCTGTCAAACAGCGCACACTAATATGTCCTATCTGTTTTTATGCGTTCGCACGCTTTGAACTCACGACTAGTCAATGCACGTGCTACAACTGCTAGTGCACTGGGCTGACATTTTCGTGTGCATTCATCATCATCCTGTGTCTTGCCGGCTGGCGTGGGCGATCATTTTTTTTCCCGCGTTTCCATCCTGTTTCAGAATATTGCGGTCAACATCAGCATCTTTCAGCTGTATGTTGATTACTAGGCTATATTACGCTCATCAGCACGCCACGACTTTCTGAGCGACTGGCTCCATACTCTCATAAGTCACCGGCGAGACTCGAACCGCTTCCAATTCTAGTGCGCTCACGTCAACCACGAGAGTAATCGGGGTTACGGAGAAAGTTGCTAACCCCTGTGGGCGATCATGCCTTTCTATAAATTACGATCTCCGACGTCATGGATCAGTTCGTGTGTTGACTCCCTTCCGTGTCATGACACAAGACTGTCAAGAATCTTCTCATGCTGTATTCTTCTATCCCTTTTTCCGCAAATCTTTCCTTTTGTCACAACATGTTTCAGTTTTTGTCTTCTTCTAACGTGCCCAGAAAACGACGACTGCCTCTTATCTGCTGCTTGTGATAAGTTGTCTTTGCGACTCAGCTTTCCCTAAAACGTGAGTGGCACCTTGCAGTCTTGACAGGCCAAAGTATGTGAGTTGGAATGTGGCCAAAATTCCATCACAATGCCTGGGCAGAGCTTCAGAGAAACATGTAGTGCCCAAACGACATGTTGCCTCTCTCGGCCTAGCCTTGTGTATTCCAGAGGAATGGGTAACCAATACGTCTGGCACAAGGTAGGCTGCAGACGCCTGGCGGCTCAGCGTCAAACCTCCGAGACCTCAGCCTCCACGAGAGGGGGCGAGTGATGGCCAGACCCTGGAAACCCAAGGGACCCGACTTAGAGGCGTTCAGCCAAGTCCCAGAGGTGAGGGCCTCGTACGCGCCTGGACTATAGGACGCGCACATCTGTCAGTCACATGTTTCCGGACCTTGTGAAGCTTGTACTACTGTCAGACTCCCCGCCTGACTTGTGCGGATCCCGCGACCCCGGGAATAGGCCCGCCGGAGATATCGCCGGAGATATTGCTAGTCTGTTGCGAGCAAATCTCCCGTCCTTCCACTGTGCGGATCTCGTGACCAGAGAATATTCCCTCCGGAGATATTGCTCGTCTGTTGCGGGCAAATCTCTACCGATGACTAAATAAGTAAAGAAACGATAAAAGTAAACGTATTGATTGCTTATTATGGGCTGTCCACTTACTTTTCAGCATTATTTTATAAATCCACATCTCCAAGACTTACTGTGATTTGTTGGCCTGTTTACTAATTGTCCAGGATTCACAGCAAATATATGCACCATGTAATATCCCCCCCCCCCCCCCCCCCAAAAAAAAAAAAAATAAAAATCGAGTAAGAATGCGAGTTTCTTCGAAGACACCATTGACGTACTAAAACTAAAATGAAACAGGACAACATCATTGCTATGCGAAACTTTAATGCAAGACAATGGCGTAGCAGAACGGGCAGAGAAAAACATTTCGGACCAACATGACCCAACATAATGAAATACATGATAATGGAAGTAGACTGAAGAACTAAGCAGTCATATATAACAAACATAATTTTTATGCTGGACCTAATTTGCGTGTGGATTAGCTTTCCATATTAATAATGTCCCTCGCCACCAGGCAATCCACTCTGACAGCTGCAGTACTTGTAATTTACATCCCCACGTCAAGGACAATAGGTCAAACTTTTAGTCCAAATGTCCGGTGTAGGAGTTGAACTTACCCCTTGCCTCGGCATCAGCACACCGGATGTTTAAGAACACGAATTCTTATCCATTCGGCGATGTTGACCGACCTTCCATCTGATATTATCCGTGTGCCTAGAAATCTGAATTTCTGCACTTGCACCAAACTAACATCCTGTAACCACATGTCTCTTTGATATCACCATGATTTCTGTCTTTCTATTATTTAAACTAAGACCCATTTTTTAAAGTTTCTACAATCGCTGTTTCTATAATTTCCTGTAGATCCTTCTATCATCATTATAACGTAACTTATTTATATTATGTCCATCAACCAGGATCCCTGACATATTTTCTGATATCTTCATTATATAGTTCACTGTACAATGAGAACAAATCAGGAGACAATACACAACCTTGTCTGACGCCCTTCTTTATTACACTGAAATGTGGCTATAAGATTGTTGATTATTATGGCTATTGTTTGCCGCCAATGTATGTTCTTTATTATTCGCATATCTTTGCCGTCAACTTTCAATTGCTTTAGTAATTTTAGTATTTCGTCATGTTTCAAATTGTCAGCTATTTTTGTATAGTCTATTAAGCAAAAGTATAGATCTGTATTTCTTCTATAGCTCTTTCTAATATTGTCCTGAGAATATATATTATACCGTTGTTTGTATCCTTTCCATCCACAAATCAACACTGTGCATCACTAATTTCTAGTTTAATCTTGTTTCTTATTCTTTTTACAGTTATTCTGAGTAACAGCTTTGTCGTGTGACTCATAAGACTTATTAATGCGATGCCCTTCGCATTCTAAAGCGCTTGGTTTCTTTGATAGAGCTATAAAGATGGAGTTCAATAGGTCGCTATGAATGTACCCACTAGTGTAGATGTCATTTAGAAATTTTGTCGATATTAGATTCCAAAATCACATAGAACCTCGATTTCCTCCAATGTAATGTTGTTTGGACCGGGTGCCTTTCCTTTCTTCATGCGATGTATTGAATCTTCAACTTCTGCTGAAAGTATTGGTGGAAACTCACCATTGTTTAGAATATTTACCTCAGTCTCTTGTCATCGTACAGTTCTTACAGATATTCCATCTACTGACTATAACATATTGTCCTATCAATATTGCACCGTTCCTCGATTTTAAACATCCAAACGTGTTTCGTGTTTTCCTACCTGTTATCGTATATTATTTATTTGTTGATACATGGAATGTGAGTCTGTCCCAGTTTCCATGCACTGTTGATCAAGCCTTACTTCTTTAGCCACTTTGCATTTATTAACTATTTCTTTATGTATTCTATTTCTATTCTTCTTTATCTTGCCTATTCTTTCTGTTTTCGTCCATAATCTACACAATTTCATCTGTCATCCTTTTTATTTTTTTCTGCAATTCTATATTTAGGTGGAATGATTTTTTTTTAAATGTCTGTTGAATTGATTCTGCAATAATGTTCCCATTGTTCATCAATAATCTGTATTATCTCCATGGCAATATATGGATTATATGGCGTGTGATTAGCTTTTCCATATTACCAGTGTCCCTCGCCATCAGACGAACCCACTCTGACTTTTGTCAGACTTGTAATTTAGGTCCCCAAGTCAAGGACGAGAACGTCAACATTTTAGTCCAGCAGACCACTACTATGGGTTGAACCTACCTACTAGGTATCAGCACACTGGAAGTTTACGAGCGAGCGCTCTTATCCATTCAGCAATCCTGATCTCTAGTCCTATCTTTAGATATCCTCTGCAGCTCCTTTCATGTCCTCACCATATCATTCATCTATGTCTGTAATTCGTTTCTCGCTGTGATTTTATGTCTCCTTTATTTCTTGTTTTTGTGGGTTCCAGACAATATTCCGCTCTCACTGTCTAACATTTCTGTATTTATGTCTCTTGTATAATTGTGCAGCACTTTTTCATATTCCACTTGATACTGCCTACTCTTAACTTTTATATTGGTGTTGTGGAGACATTTGTCTCCTGAACCACATCTCCGTTGCCTCCAAGCGTTTCCTGATTATTTTTTTTTTATGGTTCGCTGCCACACAGCAAAAAATGTTCTATAGAATATTTCAGTAATTTCTTTCTTACATTCAGTGATAGTGGCTCATTGCATAGATACAAGACTTACACAGAATTTAAATACACAATGGGAGTGGCTATTGTGGAAGACTGATGTCTTTAGCACTGTGCGTTATAAAAAAATAGCTGCATATCCTTTACAGGACGTTGCAATAAACCTCGGCATGTATTGGCTGTTTGTGATTTTCAATGCGATGTTACGTTCTCTAGTGTGCCATCGCTTTCAGGTTGGCTGAAGCTCATACCATCGACATCAACGCATAGCGATCTGCTTCCAAATCGTATGTGGCTGATTTCGAAGCCTCGGCACGTTATGTCGGAGAATTGTGAAATTGCACTCACTAACCCCTAAACCACAGCAGCCGTCAGCCTGCTATGACTTGACGTAAAAGGAAATAGAACATGTTACCTGGACGTTGGAATTAACGAGATATGGTAACAAATATCAAAATATCATTTGACTTAGACTGAAAGAGATAATGACACCAATAAAATGCCAGGATATTCTCCTTCGTTATTTGTTCCCAACCTTAACTGATTCAGTACCAAACAAGAAGTAGGTTTGGACGAAACATGGTACACAATTAAATAAACAAGTATTATAATGTAAATTTCCGTTCACTGAGCATTGAAGTTGCAGAGGACACCATGAAACAAAACAAATAACACAGTGATCGAAGTGTATCGTATATATCGTCCTTCTGTCCAAATGGGAAGTCACATTTGGCGATACATTATCCTTCGACAAATCACTTACACAAGTGATAGTTTCACAACACGCGCTCAGCATCACCTGTCTTGATTGACGTCGCTAGATGGATGCCAGTCTCCTTAGGTCAACCATTCATTTCTATGTGAATTTTTTTCCCCCACCTGACATTAGTTAAATACTCGAGTGCCGATTGGCCTATAAAAATATGGAGCCAGCATAATATACCTAGTACACCTCAAGGTGTGTGAAAGGGTCTTTTACTTTACTTACTTCACTTTACTTTACATACTTCACTTTACTTTACTTACTTCACGTTGATTTACTGACTTCACGTTACTTTACTTACTATAGAAAAACTGCCAGGTCTTGTTCGCCTACAGTGTCTGGGTGTAAAATTATCTTCTGGAAGGTGTCTTGCGCTTCCTAATTAAAGGAAAGCATCTGCAAGTATGTCCATGAATGCCACCACTAGCACATGAGCGACTGAATGCCAAAGATACATCCTCGGAATCAACAGAAGGCGTGGTCATACAACATGGTGAACCATTTTTGACCAGTTAATTCCACGAAGTTATTGACTTTGCCTATTCAGATAATGTCTGCTATATCAATATTGATGTCTCTATCTTGGGTTTCTCAATATCAAATCGGTTGATTTCAACAAACTATAATGGTCTCTTCAGAATCGATACATCCAACTCAACGTCACTTAAAACAATGATGGGAAATTATTATTATTATTATTATTATTATTATTATTATTATATTATTATTATTATTATTATTATTGGGGTGAGAACATGCATGAGATTTTTTCCCCACTACGCTCAGAAAGGAATTTTTGGCAGAAAACAATTACCTGTTCGTGGTTCAAAGTTAAAATTTATAATAATAATAATATGTGTAAACGTAAACTATTTACCAGCGCTATCTTCACCATCATCATCGTTACATATTTCAGCCTTTGGACTGGTCGTAAGGCTTCCTAGTCGTTCCATTCGATAACTGTGTATCTTGTGACGTTCTCTTGAAATTGTGTTATGATGACCATATTACCCAAGGAGTCCCGCTAGGTATAATCATATAGAACCAGCACCATGTATCAAATATGCTTCATGACGTAAAACATGGTTATTTATTATTCTTTACATTTATATGTTAAATCTGTAGGATTTATCTTTTGATTGATCCCACCAAATATAGTCATGCAGCTTTGAGCAGTGGCCGCTCAAATAACAGACAGATACGACTAAGGCATTATCTGCAGTTTTATTTCCGTTATGGTATTACTTGTCTACTTCAATACTTTTGGTGTCGTCTCTCTCTCTATTCTCTAATCTCATATCTCCCTCAGTTCCAGACAATACGTCAGAAGTCGTCAACACAGAGGAATGCAATACGTCGATGGAGGTATTGGGAGCACCATCGGAAAGTGTCGACGAAAAAGGACGTCGTAAAGAAGGCAGTTTCTCGAGAAGATTGCAGGTAAGATACAGTATGAAATATACATCTAAGGGTATTGATTAACGCTTCATAGAAGACAACGAACGGACTTAGAAATGAGAGGACACTATTTGCGGCTTTAAATTCCGTTGTGACTAAAGATGTATGTATCTCGCTGTTTGTCATGTCTTGTATGTATCGCGCTGTTTGTCGTGTCTTGTATGTATCTCGCTGTTTGTCGTGTCTTGTATGTATCTCGCTGTTTGTCGTGTCTTGTATGTATCTCGCTGTTTGTCATGTCTTGTATGTATCTCGCTGTTTGTCGTGTCTTGTATGTATCTCGCTGTTTGTCATGTCTTGTATGTATCTCGCTGTTGTCATGTCTTGTATGTATCTCGCTGTTTGTCGTGTCTTGTATGTATCTCGCTGTTTGTCATGTCTTGTATGTATCTCGCTGTTTGTCATGTCTTGTATGTATCTCGCTGTTTGTCATGTCTTGTATGTATCTCGCTGTTTGTCATGTCTTGTATGTATCAGATACGATTTCTACATATTAGTATTGAGTGATTTAGATATGCTGATCTACATAGTAACACAAAGAGTTTCTCGCATTGTATTTGCATTAGGTTAAAGAATGCCGAATACTGAATTTAAGAATGGATATCACTGCACTAGGGATATTCATGGATGACTGAAGAAATTTTACAACTAATGGAAACAAGAAGACATAACAAAAATAATCCTGCCAAATATGAAGAAATTCACAGAAAAGTCAGAACCTTATGTAGGAGGCTAAAGAAACATGGCTTGAGAAAATTGCAGAGAATGAAAAACAACACAGAAAAATGCGAAACTAATGCACAAAGATTCAGGAGATACTAATCAAAGAACATGTACATCAGCAGGCTGCCTAAAGACAAAAGATGGAGAGTCATAATAGAAAAAGATCAGATTTTACATGTATGGTCAGATTACGTGAAAAAACCTTTATGACGAATAACAGAGACGAACAATATATTGTTCAAAATAACAATGAAGGGCCAGCAATTTTGAAGATGGAGGTTCAGAATGCTCTTAATCATATGAAATCTGGCAAGACCCCCGGTCCAGACAGCGTCACAACAGAAATGATTAATGCTTTAGAAGAATATGGAATAGATAAAGTTACCAGTCTGCTTAATACAATAGATGATACTGGAAATATACCTCATGAGTTATGTAATTCTGTATTTATTGCAATCCCAAAGAAATCAGGAGCCTTGGAATGTGATCAACATCGAACAATTAGTATAATGAGTCACATCACGAAGATTTTGCTAAGAATTATCATGCAAAGAGTTAGGAGGAAAATACAACCTGAAATAGGAGAAGAACAATGTGGGTTTGTAGTAGGCAAGGGTACAGTAAATGCTGTGTATATACTGAGAAACGTAATCGAACGTTCTATAGAAGTAAACAAAGATCTATCACCTTTGCTTTATTGACTACACAAAGGCTTTTGATAAAGTGAGACATGTCAACATGATAAGGATGCTTGAAGATCTACAAATTGATGGGAAAGACCTTAGACTTGTAAAAAACATATATTGGAAACAACAAGCTGCCATAAGAGTTGATAATGAGTAAGCCAATATCAGCCTATTAAGAGAGGTGTGAGACAGGGATGTGTAATGTCTCCAGATCTGTTTCCCTGTACAGTGAAAATATTTTCAGAAATATTGAAAATATGGAAGGAATCAACATTGGGGGACGATGCATCAATAACATTAGATATGCAGATGATACAGTCTTGATTGCAGACAATGAACAGGACCTGCAAAATTTAGTAGATGCGGTTGTTACATACAGTGAACAACAAGGGTTAGAATTAAATTGTAAAAAGACACAGATTATGGTCGTCACTAGGAAGAACGAAATACCACAGTGTAATATACAAGTAAATGGGAATATTCTTAACAAGTGAATAGGTACAATTATCTCGGAACAGTAATAACATCTGATGGGAGATGCCTTGAAGAGATTAGAACAAGGAATCGCCATGGCAAAAGTAGCCTTTAGCAAGATGAAAAACATACTGACCAATAAAAAGATGTCAATTGAAACGAGAAAAAGAGTGTTGAGATGCTACATAGAACCTGTACTTTTATATGGATGTGAAGCTTGGACAATGAGCAGCCAGGCTGAAAAACATCTGATGGCTGTAGAAAT
>JACEFZ010008930.1:387500-402500 GCA_014155875.1 Cepaea nemoralis | reverse complement strand
GTCCTTGGTGGGGAGCATCTCATTTAATTCATATAAGTAGTCATATAAGTTCCCGTTCCCGTTCCCGTTACCGACTATCTGTCTGTCTGTCTGTCTCTATGTCTGTCTGTCTGTCTGTCTGTCTGTCTGTCTGTCTGTCTGTCTGTCTGTCTGTCTGACCCGGCATCGCCCAGCTCCTGGTGTGGAGCATCTCATTTAATTCATATAAGTAGTCATATAAGCTCACGTTCCCGTTCCCGACTATCTATCTGTCTGTCTGTCTGTCTATCTGTCTGTCTATCTGTCTGATCCGGCCCGGCTTCGCCCAGCCCCTGATGGGGAGCATCTCATTTAATTCATATGAGTAGTCATATAAGTTCCCGTTCCCGTCTGTCTGTCTGTCTGTCTGTCTGTCTGTCTGTCTGTCTGTCTGTCTGTCTGTCTGTCTGTCTGTCTGTCTGTCTGTCTGTCTGTCTAATCATTTATTGGTTGCAGTTAGAACAACCTTAGATAAACGAAGACCAACTTACAAAAAGCATTAGAAAGAGCAATTGAAAGATCTTTACATCTTCCCCAACAATTAACTTGGGTAAATGGAGCAGCGGCAGCAGCAGCAGAAGAAGAAGAAAAAGGAGGAGTAGGAGCTGGGAGGAGTAAGAGGGTTGTGGAGGAGGGAGGAGGAGGGAGGAGTAGGAGGGAGGAAGAGATAGGCGGAGAGAGGAGGAGGAGGGAAGAGGAGGGAGGAGGAAGGAGGAGGAGTAGTAGGGAGGAGGAGAGATTAGGAGGAGGAGAGAGGAGGAGGAGAGAGGAGGAGGAGGAGGGAGGAGGAGGAAGGAGGAGGATGAGGCAGGAGGAGGAGGCAGGAGGAGGGGAGGAGGAGGGGGAGGAGGAAGAGGGAGGAGGAGGGAGGAGGAAGGAGAAGGAGGAGGAGGAGGGAGAAGGAGGGAGGAGAAGAACGCAGGAGGAGGAGGGAGGAGGAGAGGGAGGAGGGAGATGGAGGCGGAGGAGGGAGGAGGAGGGAGATGGAGGAGGAGGAGGGAGGAGGAGGGAGGAGGCGGAGGGAGAAGGAGGAGGGAGAAGGAGGAGGGAGGAGAAGGAGGAGGAGGGAGGATGAAGAGGGAGGAGGAGGAGGCATGTGGAGGGAGGAGGAGGAGGGAGGAGGAGGAAGGAGGTAGAGGGAGGAGGAGGAGGAGAGAGGAGGAGAAGGGAGGAGGAGAAGGGATGAGGAGGAGGGAGGAGGAGATGGAGGAAGAGGGAGGAGGAGGGGGAGGAGGAGGGAGGAGAAGGAGGGAGGAAGAGGGAGGAGAAGGAGGAGGAGGGAGGAAGAGGGAGGAGGAGGGGGAGGACGTAGGAGGACGTAGGAGGAGGAGGGAGGAGGAGGAGAGAGGAGGAGAAGGGAGGAGGAAGGAAGAGAAGTGATTAGGAGGAGGGAGGAGGGCGAGGAGGCAGGAGGAGGAAGAGGGAGGAAGAGGGAGGAGGAGGAAAGAGGAGGAGGAAGGAGGAGGAAGAGGGCGGAGGAGGGAGGAGGAGGAGAAAGAGGGAAGAGGAGGAGGGAGAGGGAGGAGGGGGAGGGGAAGAGGAAGAGGGTAGGAGGTGGAGGAGGGGAGAGGAGGAGGAGGAGGAGGAATATAACGCATATGCCTGTAGATTTAATAATGGCTGAAGTTGTTCCATGTCTTCTTAGAGTTGGCGACAGTGTAAAGAAATATAAAATCTTCAAACTTGATAGAGATAAGGTAACTATTATTTATTTATTCTATAAGCATAAAAAGATGAGTTACAATGTTATGCATTATGCATTATTTTTATGAAAACTTTGAAAATGCCTTAAAGATTGTATCACTATTTATCGGTATATAACTATGGACAAAGAGTTTATAAATCTTTGAAAATTATGCAACAATCTGACTATAAGTTATACAGAAAAGTTATGCCCCTTGAAATAACTTTTACAGAGTTAAGTCCCCTCGCTGTATAGAAATTACAATGAAAAATGGACAATTAAATAATATTGGGTAAGCAGCCGATTTCACACTAAAAAAAATATCACAGTGGGCTGGAGGAAGACGTGTAGAAAATTTCATCTCAATCGGATGGGCCGTTCGCGAGCGCATAAAGGACATACGGACATATAGACAGACAGATAGACGGACGGAGATCGCCTTTTATATATAAGATTATATACATGAGAGCAAGTCCCTGCTGATCGCTTTGCGTAGAGGGAAAAGATCAGGAATGGAATAAAGACAAAGAAGAATATGATTGCAGATGGGTCGGACACTAAGTTTGTGAGATGATATCAGATAGTGCATGATGGTGGAAATGACCATATATATATCAATTTTGGACGAACATTTACCATGCGAACTGATCAAATCAGTCAAATTCTCTGCTGCCATAGGTTGTAGTTATTATACCTTTTTTGAAACTCTAAGGTCTGTCAAGAAAGTGCGAGCAGTATTATATACGTATTATCACAAAACATGCGTCTCAGAAGTTAATAATATATAATACTATAATATGCAATAATTTATATTTGAATAATAAAAAGGTTGGTTATTTATTTATGGTTTGTTTATTTAGAAGGAAGCTCTCGCTCGAAACAAGATGATGCATGGAACAGTAGCACTGGAAAAAGCAAAGCAGATGAAATCCTAAATGACACCCAGGCTCCAACAAAGGACTCTCCCGAGGACACAACTCCTCTTGATGAGACGAATTCAGAAAGCAGCCTTGAAGAAGACGAGGTCACTGCTGCTCAGAACTGCCTGACGAAGTCCAACATCGCCTCGTAAGTCACGTGTTGTATGTCACGTGTCAATCATCCATGTTTCACATTGTATTTTGATGGATGCTAATGCTTTGGCGTCGCCGTAACGCCGTGACTAGTACACATGCCCGACTGCACTGTGCTGGAATCGACATCGAGACGAAGATTGTAATTTTAAAAATTCGCATGGTCTCCCAGATCGGCCCAGCCTTATGTGGGTAACAGGAAATGCTATCAGAAGTTATGACTGTCGGGGTGATATTGACCTTATCTATGAGTTTTAGTTTAGTTTGAGTTTAGTCGACGGATCAACATCACGGCACACGGGTGTAACCCAAAAGTGTTTCGTTCTACTCCTAACTCAAGCCTGAGTCCGGAGAATCTCAGCTCAGTGCACGAACTCCTTATAACCGTTGAGGATCTTGAAATACTTTTGGGTAGATTTTTAACTCGAAATTGTGCCACGGGCAGCGCCGTAAGGCTACTCTTTTTCGATTCCAACTGCCAGGGGATTTTTTTACGTGCGCAACAAGACACACGGGCGTCCGATCTCACTATTCAGAGACCAGGGGAAATTTTGTTACTAGAAGTCCACGTGAAAAAATACCGGTCCTCAAACCCGGGACCTCCAGCAATCGAGGCGGACACCATACCTCGAAACCACTCAGCCCCCCCCCCCCCTTTTCCCCATAAGAATCTACTCTATTTATGATATATATTTATGATAGAGTGTCAGCTAGTCCATAACAACAAGAGGCTATTAATATACACCCAGTACGCCTCATAGCCGGAACAAGGGGATTTATTCTAATCATTATCATCATCACGTGAGATGTGGATACGCATGGACGATCATGATTCACCATAACATCACGATCACGAGAGTCGTGGGTCATCTTCGTGTTGTTGTCTCGATCATGTCATGTCACCTAGCCATCTAGATATTTATACTAATACCCTCGATGAATTCGATAGAGTAACACTCTTTCTTTCAACCAGAAACATCATCATCATCATCATCACCATCAATATCCTCATATAGCACATCCTTTGTAGACATCACACAAGAATAGGCTGTAAGGCCTATTTTCCCTGGCAAGATTATTAGGCAGGAAAATTTGGTACCCACGGGTAAATAGAGCCCCATACTTTGGATGGAATCCTTCTAGGGCAGTGGTTCTCCTTCGGTAGGGAATTCCTCCGCCCCTCCCCCCCCCCAGGATTGAATTTTAGGGTTCGGGGGTGGGGGGGGGGGAAATTAAGATTATTTCAAGATCGCATTAGTACAAGAAACGATCACTGGATATTGTTTACCCTCCATACTTTAGGGTTATGTACTTCTCGCCCTTCTGAAATTCGTTTTAAATTGTAAGTAGACCCGCAAACCATGTTTTATTTGGACATGTTCTAGTATGTGTTATTAAATTTAGCTTCCATTTTTACGTATACTGTGTAAGGGAGGGGGTAGGGATGGGGGATTTATAGGGAGGATATACGAAAGGGGAGAATGACATCCTGAACATATGGTGAGGTGCATGGGCCAAAAAAGGTTGAGAAATATTGTTCTAGAGGAAGCAAACCAGCAAATAAAGGGAAGGCGGTCTGTTTCCAAATCGTCTGCAGCAGATTTCCCACCCTCGATTGAATATGCCTGGGAATTGTGAAACGTGCTCACAGCCACTAAATGACTGCACCGTTGGGAAGATATAAGTAATGATAATATCAAAGAAGTGAATCATGCGTAAATGGACAATGAAAGTCAGTGGTACTAATTTGGAGCAAGTGCAGACATTCAACCATCAAGCCACATGGAAACCACCATACGGAAGACTGGAGGTCGGCGTGGGAGAATCGTTAAGAGCGCTCGTTCTTAAACACCGGGTGTGCTGATACTGAGGTGGTAGGAGGGAGGAGGGGCAAACCCTACACAGGTCAGATGGAATATAATGTTGACTTCTCGTCCTTGACTTGGGAATGTAAATTGCAAGTATCTCAGAAGTCCGAGTGGGTTCACCTGGTGGCGATGGTCACTGGTAATAGGGAAAGCTAATCCACACGCAACAACTGGTCCCGTTTACTGGAAGTAGTAGCACCTGTGTGGACTACGATTGAGTTCAAATCGAGCGAACGCAGAATAAAAATATGGAAGATTTATCACAGATATAAAGAACAGAACAATACAAGCAAAAATATCGGTTCATAAAATTAAGAATATCTGATGTAATAAGTTCTGTAATTGTAGGTTGGGGGAAAAAGAATCGTTGGATGTTACAAAGAACCAGTTTTAATACATGACTGTGAATCCTGGTCAACTAGTAAACAAGCAAAATAAGAACTCTAGGATGTTACAAAGTACTGGTTGTACACACGACTGTGAATCCTAGACAGTTAGAAAGCAGGCAAATAAATCTCCTGGGGCCACATAAATGTGATCTTACATCAGAATGCCTAGAATTGCCCGGACAGCCAATATGAGCAATCTAAATGCAGTAAAACAGGCTAAGACAAAGAATACGGGAGTTAACAGTAGATACAACCGCGGAAGACAAAGTGAACCCACCGTGATACACCCCTAATATTGTATGATTTAAGAATTCCACAAACCTAATCTGAAACCTGGCCAAATCAGTTTACATGGCGACCTATGACTGCCATTCCTTTCCGACACAAAACGTCATGTTGATGAATGCTGTTATATAATTTTCTTATTTATATATAAAGCACACAATACCGATCGATTGTTATTATTCTTTAGCCAGCCCTACATTGATTTTTTTCCGTCGTTAAACCATAATTAATTTCAAATGTCAATTATACAGTTCAACACAATTCTTTCAACCGATTATATCTGCTTGAGCTGCCTAAATCTCCGTTATATTTCCATTTCCGGCATGACAAACATCAAAACCTCCCGCAGTGTCCGATTGTTCCTGCCACTATTTACACAAGAATGGCCAGTTTGTCACACAGAGATAATTCAAGCTGGTATCAGCCCGGCTAATTTATTTTGGTACTGGCAACTCGCATGTTTCTGATAACAGCATTGCTTAATGCTGGTCTCCGATGCCAATTCCAAAGCTCTTCATCACATTTGGCTCTCTTTTCCTGTCCTTCATTACAGCTGAATTATTAGATAACGCATTTTTATAGCTTAATTTGCTTTGTTCATTCTCTGTAAAGGGGGTAATTACATTTTGCTTTTACATTAAAGAATATCATGAAAGTGTGCATATCTTTATATATGGCTACATGTAGTGGCGAATTGGCCAGAAAATCTCTCTGTCTCTCTCTCTCTCTCTCTCTCTCTCTCTCTCTCTCTCTCTCTCTCTGTGTGTGTGTGTATGTGAGTGTGTGTCTATCTGTGTGTATGTGAATGTTTCCCCTTGAATCTCTGCTTCCATATAATTAGTAAAGACAGTTATGTGTACACTTCTCTATCTACTTCCCTTACGTATTTACAACTGAAGGAATGCTAAATTTGCTTTAGACGTGAATAAAAGCAAATGCAAGTTCACTGTCTAAGTTAACGAAGTCAATATTGACTGGGAGTTTCTGCAAAATAATCCACCGACACCATAAATTATACACACAGACTTCCTACACTGTGACGTTCTTCTTACCAAGGTAGAGCACCACACCCATCTATATACATCTCAAAGGTCAGTGTGTCCCACTTCGGTATGCATTTATTACGGTTTGTTACCTCTGGACGAATTCTATCTCAGGAACGAGCTCTATCTACCCCTGGGTATGTTGACTATTTGCCAGGGCAACGGCATTACAGCCTACTCATTGCCATGTTCAACTGCTGTGGGATTTTTAACGTGTACAACTTTCAATCGGGACCTCCTGATTTTCGCCCCTGTTCGGAGAGGCTAGATATCATATCTCACTACCCAAGAGATCAGGTGGCGTGTAAAGCTAGACACCAAATGTTCCTGGAACAATTCCTAGTTCTATGTCGGGATACAACCGTATTTAAGCCCGAGGCGAACACGGTAACTGCTCAGCCTCTACTCCCTATTCCTGTTCTACGAAGGAGCTTTCAATGGAAACGTTATGTGTTTGCTGTGGTTTGGTGGTGAATTAATTCTGATAAACTTAATAATAAATGTATCATTTTACGATGTCGTCACTACTGCGTTCAATGCAAATCCTCCAGCGCCGATGAAGTGCTTAGATTCCTGTAGAAAAATGGACTCTGGTGTCACTACTCGGTGTGCCTGCCCCAGTCGTGAATAGTCTGTCACTGACGTCATGCCGTTTTGAAAATTTATACTTCACTCATTCACTTGCTGGACTAAAAGTCATGCATCACCATAGTGGACCTTCATTCACCAATGAATTTCTATAGGTTTCACCCCTTTACTGTTCACTACGCGGATACTATAATGCTGCTTCTCTTTGGTGCATGTAAAAAGTGGGGCGGCCATCGTTAAGCTTTCCTTATGACGTTACCTTGTTCGTGTGCACCATGATGTCACGTGTTTAACGCACTTGACATCCTTAACAACAATACTGACAAGTTACAAGATAATTACATGGTTATTGTAATTTCTATCATATTTGTAATACTTTCATGTGAAGCCCCCTCACATATCGACGAACGTAACATGTCCAAAGACATGCTAAATTAGACGCTAGACATACAAAAATATATCCATCCATTGGTGACCATATTACCACACAATTCCTAAAATGTATCCACAAACTATAAGAAATATGTCAACTGACATCCTGAAATATACACATTAGTTATAATAAATATCATCATCATCATCAAGTGCCCTGCCAGCTGGCGTAGGCGTTCATGGCTCTCCACAGATCTCGGTCTTTGGTTTTCTGGATCAACTCTGCTGCTGATATTCCTCTGTGCCATCGTCTCAATCCATCCAGCATCATTTCTCTTGGTCTGCCTCTGCTTCTCTTCCCCTCGATCTTTCCAGTTGTCACGATGTTCTCCAATGCCTCTCTTCTCATTCACATGACCGAAGGAAAGCTGTTTGTCTCTTTCTTATTGTTGTATATAATGTTCTAGTTTCATTAGCCTGTTTCAGGCAGTCGTCGTTAGTTAGTCTGGCAGTCCAAGGAATTCTCAACATTCATCTCAGGAACCACATCTCTGTTGCTTCTAATTTCTTCTTAATTTGTTCATTAGAAGCAATAATAAATATATCAACAGATTTTTAAAATATCCATATCCGTATGAAATATATCAATAGATCTCATAAAATATATCCGAAAGCTGTATGAAATATATCAACGGACTTCCGCAAAAAAACAAAAGTACCTGCTCACACCCCCACCAAAAAATGTCTATAGACACTTAACTACATCTAGGAATTGCCTATAACTTGCCCTCCCACAAAGATTAAAAGAAATACCATATACAATAGCGATTGCTTTTCTGTGTCCATCTTTTCCTCATGAATCCGGTCACTTTGTCTGTCCGTCGGTTTAATTGTCTGTCTGCCTATTTCTCTGTTTTCTCTCTCTTCCTTTCTATTCTCTCTCTCTGTCTCTCTGTCTCTCTCTCTCTCTCTTTCTCTCTCTCTTTCTCTCTCTCTCTCTCTCTCCCTCTCTCTCGCTCGCTAGCTCACTCGCTCGCTCTCCATCCTCTTCCCTCCCCCTATGTATTTTCACTGTAAATTACTCCTTGCTATTATCCCAAGGCTGAATTTCCCCCCTTATTTTAATCCCCGCTTTGCAGTCTTATTTTCATTATTCCTCATTTCCGCGACTAACCTTCGAGGTTATTTCCCCTGGTAGATCAACCAAACAGACATTAACCCGCTGTCACTTGGAGGGGGAAATGGCGGCGCTTGGGGATATTGAAAATCTACAATTTACAGCGGGTACAGTGAAGAGAAACGGATCACTTCTGATTTCGTACCCGTATTGACATATCAGAATTGTTACCAAGTTTCCTGGGGGACAACCCTTGACCCAATATTCCACGGGGTAGAAGTGAAATGAAAAACATGAACGAACATGATGGAAATGGAACAATGACGAAGGTTTCTAGAATTGAGAGTGACAAGAAGTTACACTGTACATTTAGACATCTTCTTCTTCTTCTTCTTTCGTTCGCTTGAAACATGTCTACAACTGCAATGTCGTCTCTTGTATGAATCTAACAGTCTTTTTTAGTTCATTCAGCGGTCCATAGAGTTTATCTTCCACTATTGTCACTCTAGGCCAGAAGGTTCGCCTGGATATGTTGTAGTTTGGGCAATCATTTAGACATGATTTTGTGGTATATTTTAATTGGCACCTTGACGTCTTGACAGACGATAGTTTGTTACATTGTGCTTCAAAATGGCATACTAGCTACAACCCTTGGCGGTAGCCAGTGTGACTAATCAGACCAATTCGCGCTGTAAATTTTCGTCCACAATGGATGCATGTGAACACATTGTCATTTCAACCATAACGCACCATCTTACGTCTCACACGCTTTGCGTGTGACCTATCTGCAATCATTTTCTTATTTATGTTTATTTCGTTTCTGATCTTTGCCCTCCATCCACACACGCTCAGGGGCGAATTGTTCCCATGTGCAATAATAATGCCTGTATCAATCATGTCCCGCTTACACACATCTTTGTATCGTAGAAGAGACCGACCCAGAGATCTCTTACCCATCTGTAATTCACCAAAATAGATGTCTTTTGGCATTCTACCATCACCCATCATCCTAATGTGTCCTACCCATCTAAGTCTACGAAGATTGAGCAAAGAACAAACCATCACATGACCTGATCTTTCCAATAATTAAGTATTTGTGATTTTGTCTTGCCACTTATGGACTGCGCCTGGCCCTGCAGACAGTAGGGTTAGGATTGACTAGCCTATCCTGGGGGGGGGGGGGGGGGGGGGTGAAACGTGAAAATTAGTAGCCTGTCGATGATCCGCAGACTACACAAGTCAACCCCACCTCCATGTGGTGTTGACCGGGAAACCATGACCGCGTGGTCATGGGCTAACGGGGTTAATCCTCGCCATAAGGGATGGGCTCCCTATGGTCAGATGTTTGTCCTAAACCTGCGACTGGTCTAGCAAGCCGGCTAGGGATCTTCATACTGCTCGTAGAAAAGCTAATAAGTATAAATTGACTTACCCTAATGGATATAAATACAGTAATTTTAATGGATTATGATATAGATCAGTGATTCAAAAAATAGGCACGATGAACGTCTGCGGTTTTAATAGTAAAGAAGAAGAAATTATAGATACCACAACAAGCACTGATGTACAGACCAGATGGAAGCAGAGGAAGAGGCCGACCACATAAACGATAAACGCAGGGAATAACAGAGTCCATGGGAATATCGATGCGTGAAGCCCATAAGCGGACACTATCCCACTGTTTATACTTCACCTCAACGCCGCAAGGTACAAGAGGAACATGATGAGATGAGATGTGATGAGATGAGGTGAGACGAGACGAGATGAGATGAGATGAGACTTAATACAATGTTTTCTTCGCAGACACCACAAATGAAAGCTGTTTAAACGTTTCTCTTGGCGTGAGTAAGTTGACCAGGCCTCACTGCCATATAGAAGAGTACTAAGGACACAGACTTGTGGTATCTTACTGTTGTCAAAATGCGTCATTGAATGTGACCAGCTAACCGTTGACCTCGGATAAACTTATACTCACAATGTATCCCTTAGTGGATTTAGACTCAAAAGCCGTAAACAATATATTGCCCTATTTATTTCCTGGTAAATCTCACTGCATCTCGTCATTAAGTTCAAAGTGACTGAGCCTTTAAGCTAAGATCAAAGTGTAATCATCTGAACTTTAATCTAGCCTTGGCCACCATCAGAGCCGGTCATCCGAATGACACACAAGAAAGTGGAACCTCTTTGGGCGGCACTTTTTCCGGGTGAAAAGTGGCCTGAAACATTATTCTGAATTTTTTTTTTTTTTTTTAACATACTGCAAAGTTATATGATGTGAATAAACGATTCCATCCGTTGCTTGCGAACAGAAGAGCTTACATTTAAATATTAAACTACCGTGAATTATTACTTTATTCACATCGTGTGATATATAACTCTGCAGTACAAGAAAGTAAAATTCAAGGAATTACTTTGTCTATGGCGTTCGTTCGCTTTGTACTCAGGCGTAGTCCATACGCTTTTCCTATTGTCAGTGTCCATCGTCATCGGGTGATCCACTCCGAATCTAAGGTACTTGTAATTTATTTCTCCGAGTCAAGGACGAGAAGTCAACATTTGAATCCAACTGACCTGAGGAGAGGTTGAACTCGCTACCTCAGCATCAACACACCGGAAGTCTAAGAACGCGTGCTCGTATCCATTCCGTCGTGCTGACCTCCGCTTGACGTTGGCCGAGTGATCAGCGGTATGAACCCTTTTATAACTCACGCATACGGGATCACAATCACATTAGGATGAATGAGTGCAAATCAGTGATTCTCAACCTTTTTTTACCCATACCTCCTTTACCATATGTTCAGGACGTCATTCCCCCCACCCGCTCCTTTCGAATTTCCTCCCTATAAATCCTCCCACCCCAATCCTTACATATTATACATAAAAATGTAAGCTAAATTTAATAACGTATACTAGAACAAGTTTAGATATCTACATAAAACGTTATTTGCGGGTTTATTTATGTTATAAAACGAATTTCTTTAGGGCGAGAAGTACAGAACCGTAAAATTTAGAGGGAAAAACAATATAAAGTAACTGGTTCTTGTATTAATGCGATCTTGTAATAATCTTAACCCCCCCCCCCCCCCCCCCCCCCCCCCAATTGGAAACCGAAAAATTAGAATTCCCCACCGGAGAACCACTGGTGTAAAATTAAAGTACTCCCGTTTGTCACACTTCACACGGGTGACGAGTTCCTTCGTCGGATGCTACATTTATTCCAGTAAGGGTGAAAACTTAAGACGTTGTGTATACCTTCGTCATCGTAGTCCTATTCTCGTAGATCGAGCTTTGGGGCTGACAAACGACAATATGGGCCTCTTCGATCATGTTAAAGCTTCGTTCCATGTCCTTTTACTTGACGTCGCAGTCAACCCTAGCATTTATAGGCTGTGATTTTCTAGGTACTTTTGCTCTTAGAATGGTCAATGTTTATACTATTGTGAAATTTAAAGCAAGGGGGGCCCGTTTCGAAATGGTATGCCGGGATTGGGAAACTGCGTTCATTGCCGTCAAGCCACAGACGACGACAGTCTCTTCCTCTCGAATAAACAAACAACAAAGCAACCCCACTCCTTTCCCCCAGCCAGACTGATAGAGACACACAGAGAGAGAGACAGAGGTACTATCATAAAGACAGACACCAGACATGCACACAGACAAATAGACAGACAGACAGACAGACAGACAGACAGACAGACAGACAGACAGACAGACAGACAGACAGACAGACAGACAGCGGAAAGTACTGAGCATTATAATAATATTCAAATATAGAGTCCGTTTGTTCTCATCACATCCCAGCCGCTTCTATGTGCCCAAAATCGCAGTTTAAACAACATTCTCCCTCCTATTATTGACAATGCCAAACCCAGTACAAATGGTGTTTCCTGGCCCCGTGAGACGTATAAGTTTCAGAAACTCGGTTTCGCACATTTTCATTAACACTGCCCGTTTCTTCAACAATGAGTTATAATTAAATGAAATTCCATCACTAAGATGTAAAGTGATCTAACTCACACGGTGATGCATTGGCAGGTGCGTTCGAATGTTTTTCTTATCTTTCGTAGTAACGGGTAAGATTGACAAGGTAGCGATGTTTTTTTAATGTTGTCAAAATTCACTTCCATTTAGTTAAAAAAAAAAAATTCCTGGGGATGATAACAACAATGTTAATGGTGTTGAAGGTGATGATGGTGATTTTGGTGATGACCATGATACAAATGCTGCTGTTAATGACAATGATCATGATGGTATTTGTGGTGGTGTCGATGATAATGGTGGTGATGATGATGACGATAATGATGATTATGATGATGATCATGATGGTGGTTTCGATTATGGTGATGAAGATGACGATGATGAAAATAATGATAATTATGATGATGACTGTATTCATATTAGTAGGAACTTAAACCTGTAAAAGGAACCTACTTACAACGGCGCTTTGGTTGTGGCGATGAGACTACTTTCACAGTTACTTTTTTTTATAGTTTAGTCATAATTTTTTCCCGCTTATCTTTTACAGGACATCGCTGTCAACACCAGCATTTTACCGCTATTGTTGATTTCTTGGCAAGATTACTCTCAGTAGTTTGGCATTGATTTCTGAGCGGCCGGCTCACATAACCCGCGAGTCACCAACGAGGCGAGAGCCGCTATCAATTCTCGCGCGCTGGTGTTACCATACGTGGATAAACGGGATTACGGAGAAAGTCTTTTAACCCCAGGCCAGTGAGACCGGCTTAGTCATAATTTTTTTTTTTCTCGCGTTTCCATCCTGTTTCAGGATATTGCGGTAACATCTGCATCTTTCAGCTGTATGTTGATTCCTACTCTAGATTACGCTCATCAGCACGCCACGACTTTCTGAGCGACCGGCTCAATACTCTCATAAGTCACTGGCGCGACTCGAACCGCTTCCTATTCTCGTGCGCTCACGTCAACCACGAGAGTATTCGGGGTTACGGAGAAAGCTGCTAACTCCTCGACCAGGGAGACGGCTTAGTCATAATTAGGGATGTAATTTTGGCAAGTCTCGTATGTGTCTGTAGGGTAGTGACTTATTCCGACAGAGCGGGTTCAACGACAGCTGCAGGAGATTTGAAAGAAGATCCCTTTGCATTAATTTACACATTCGCAAGATAATTTTATAAATTAATTTTTTTTAAAAGCCGTCTATCAATCTACAGCTGGAGTTGTGAAGAACGGAGGCATTTATTTTTTTATGTAATAACATATGAAAACTTTATGATTGTTTCATGAAAACTCGGAGGTTTCCAATGTGCTCATATCTTGATGACATATTCTAACACCACAATGGTCAGTTTTTATCGTTGTCAGTCACGTAACGTACGTTTCTGTGAGGCAGGCACACAGCCAATTAAAAACGCCGTAATTGAAAACGACTCACGGCAATAATGAATATGTTTAAAAATGGAACAGATTTTACGACAAAACATATCTCTGTAGTAGGATAGCGGTGCTTGGTTGAATTGTTCGTTGTGAATGTATCACAGGAATTCTGTGGTATGAATACAGTGCTTATGAGAAATTTTCTTTGTGGCTGTATATATACACCGTAATTCTGTGTACGAATGCTGTGCTTGGTTGAGTTCTTTACGACTGAACTGGCCAGCATGATCGTTACATGTAAATTGGAATAGCCAGAGTTGTAGTAAACAGTTTGTGTAGTCTGTCCAGATAAAGTCCCACTCATACTTAGTGCTAAAAGATTAGAATAAACGATCCTGTCTATCAAGAGACACAGTGAAAATCAAAATCTGATTCCGGGCGTAAGCAAAATGAAAATAATGTCCACGCACAAAAGTACACACCAACCAAAGAACAATCATGAAGTTGAAAGTGTCACACGTTGAATACCCTGGCTTCGTAATCATCACGATTGGGGTCTGTTCACAGGAAGTTAGACCCATACTGGCCATAGTAATGCAGGGATTGAACAGTATCTAGCACCTACGGCACAACACCAGCAAAGAAGTTAACATAATTATTTTGAAATCATTCAGCCTTCCCATAAGAGCATATGTATGTGAGTCATGAACCGTGTATCAGTCACCAAGTACCAACAATATATATTACATATTGTCATGAACCGTGTATCAGTCACCAAGTACCAACAATATATATTACATATTGTCATGGACCGTGTATCAGTCACCAAGTACCAACAATATATTTTACATATTGTTATGGACCATTTAGCAGTCACCAAGTACCAACAATATATATCACATATTTTCGTGGACCATTTAGCAGTCACCAAGTACCAACAATATTTATTACATATTGTCTTGCACCATTTAGCAGTCACCAAATGCCAACAATATGTATTACATAATGTCATGGACTAATTAGCAGTCACCAAATACCAACAATATATATATATTGCATACTGTCGTGGACCATTTAGCAGTTACCTAATACCTCATTCATCATCATTGACTCATTGGCACCTTGCCGTCTTGACAGACGATAGTTTGTGCTTTAAAAGGGTATAATAACTTTTATCTATGGCAGTGGCGAATGTGACTGATAAGGCCAAT